>JALIZF010001392.1:0-276768 GCA_029948255.1 Telmatactis stephensoni
CCACTCTAATTGGAGAATTGAACATTGTTGCAATTAACAGAAGACATAGGCTAAAAAGTATTTTTGAGTTTGATCTCGTGACCTGTTTCGCACAGTAACACTCTCAAGAAATCGGAAATGTCAAACTCGCCAGCTAGATATGTAAAAAGGACACCAAGTAGCACTGATAAACAGTGTTTCTTTTATCTACCGATAAAACTCGCAACCGGAGCCCTGAAAGAGCGATTCAGGGCTTAAGATTCCATAATGGTCACGTGACCAATCTAATAAGGATTGTCAAGCTTAAGTTCTTTTTCACATCAATTTATTTCAACCCACAAGTTTTATAGTATTTCATCAAGAAAAGCAAAGAAAAGTTCAATCAAAGTTAGATTTAAAATCTTGCCTGACCCAGGCCTTAAGTGGCTTGAGTACACCCATGCATACCCTGTACACCATGCATACCCTGTACACCCATGCATACCCTGTATATCAGTGCATACCCTGTACACCCATGCATACCCTGCACACCATGCATACCCTGTACACCCATGCATACCCTGTACACCCATGCATACCTGTATACTGATGCATACCCTGTACACCCATGCATACCCTGTATACCAGTGCATACCCTGTACACCCCCGCATACCCTGTACACCCATGCATACCTGTACACCCATGCATACCCTGTATACCCATGCATACCTGTACACCCATGCATACCCTGTATACTGATGCATACCCTGTATACCCATGCATACCCTGTACACCAATGCATACCCTGTGCAACCTATGCATACCCTGTGCACCTATACATACCCTGTACACCCATGCATACCCTGTACACCCATGCATACCCTGTACACCATGCATACCCTGTACACCCATGCATACCCTTACACCATACATACCTGTACACCCATGCATACCCTGTACACCCATTACATACCTGTATACCAGTGCAACCCTGTACACCCACGCATACCCTGTGCACCCATGCATACCCTGTACACCATGCATACCCTGTACACCCAGCATACCCTGTACTGATGCATACCCTTACACCCCGCATACGATGCATACCTGTACCCCCATGTTACCTGTTACCATGCATACCCTGTCTACCCCGAATACTCGGTACACCCATGGATTACCCTGTATGCACATGCATACCCTGTATAAAAAAACACATGCATAGCCCTGTACACCCATGCATAGCTTATAATACCCATACATATTGAGATTGGTTTAAATCTGATAAGACATGATTGAACCATTCAAAAGGGATATTCTCAATTTAGTGTTTAATGCATGTTATCGAAGTTTAACATTATGACATTGACAAGCGGTTATTGGTAATCATTGTACATAATTTCTGAATTACTATTGCAAACTTTAATTACTAGATTTTTGAGGGAAAATGTTTATGTTTAAAACTTGCCATTTAAAAGTCATGGTTGATATCGTTTTATTATTGTTATTTTTGCTTTTGATTCAATGCTCTTCTTTTCTTTTTCTATGATCAACAATGAATGTTTAAAATAGGAAGGGAAGCTAAAATGGCAACACTATTTATGAAATCAACGATTGATAGATACCAATTCTTGCAAGTTATAACATCACAAATCACTCCAGTTTTGATTTTTGTGTGCGAAAGAATTGCATATAATATAAAGTACTCTAGTATGTTCATGTTTTTCTCTTTTGTCTTTTCGCCCTTTTTCCTCTATAGAAAGCTTTGATCGCTTTGGCTTTATTGTAGATTTAATGTTATTTAGTCGTTTTCTTGATGTTCTTTTCTTTTTTCCCAGACTTGACAGCTCATTTCCACCACAACCGTTCTCAACACAATTTCTTGCACATTTGCATGTAGCCATGCACTTCCCATTTTTTTGTATACAAAGGCATCTGCTTTTGTAAGTACGTGTACTTTTTTTACCGTATTTCTTTTTTTCCCCACATCGGCATGGCTTCGATGGTATTTCTTTATAAGTAACTGAGGTCATCACTTTTGCCGTCACTTTTTCCTTAGGATTTTCATTAGGTTGCGTTTGTTTACAGTGGACATGTCACGGGATTAAGTACATCGTAATGACCTGGTCCATTTGGATTGAAAGCCAATGTAATGTATTGACTCGATGGCTGTATCTGTTCAGGGGAAATAACGACGAATGGAGCCATATATAAAGGATTGAGTATAAACAACGGTATTTGTAAAGTATTAGCTATCGCTAACGGTATAAGGTCTCCGACAGCACCGGAAAATGTCCCCGACTCTCTAAACCGTTCCGCTTCTACAAATATATCTAGATAACTTGGAAGGAAGTTTTGATAAAACTCAATCCGATCACCTTGTATTTCCTGCACAACCTTGTATCGTAAGTAACTGGCCATTTCATTTACACCGAAGGTTGTTTTAAACCCCATGTCTTTAAGGTGTGCACTTAATGTATCATTGCTACTAAGCAAACTTGTTAAATGTGTGGCTACAGCTGTAAACAAGCAATTACCATCACCTTCAATTGTACTTAATTCAAATCCCCATGCCGATGCTATACTTTGAATTCTTGTATCTATTTCCTCACATTCGGCTTGCGAGTCCTGCTGGCGATTGTCCTGGCTCGATGCTTGCTGCGGTCGCTCAAAAATGGGCATGTCCCTGTAATTGAAGATTTTGCTACCCAATTTGCTATCGAGAAAAATAGCTAGCTTCAGCCGCTCAAGAGCATTGCGTATGATCATTAAATTATCTATCTGTGATGCAAAAACAGAAGTGTCATCTTCCGTATCACTGCGTCATTAGTTATGATTGTCTATTATGTTGGAAATTTCTGATGTTAAATTTGATATTTCTGACGTCATCATTTCGTTTAAAGATATTTTTTTAACTTCGCGTTTCTCTATCCTGGTGCAGCTGGTGTTGGTGGGATTCGATCAGGTAAATGAGAATGTGTTTTGAATTCTTCTACAAATAGTTCTTCTATGGAGGGCAAACTGGCATTTCGTTTCCTATTTTCATTGTAAATAATTTTTTCCTTTCTTGCTTTGGCCAGATCAATACCAATATTGTTTTTTACAGCACTTTTTTTTAATTCTCTGTGCAGTCATTCATTCCTTATTGTACCACATCCCGGAGGTATTCCTGATAAACATCCTTTCTTTATATGAATTTCAATGTTTTTTATCTCCTTCAAGATTTCTTTATTTAAGACACGGTTTTTCCCAGCGTTTTTAACATTTTTCCATATTTTAATTTTGCGTGAACCTTTTAAGGTTCGCAAGAAGTGTTTCAGAATTTGGCGTAGCCTTGCTTCTTTTCTCATGCTGGTCGTGTTGTTCTCTGAAAACCAGGGAGTAGTCCCTACAAATGTTCTTATAGTGGGCAGCACGTTTTGACAACTTTTTGGTCAATGTTTGTACCGCATGAAACAAATCTAACTTTACTTTGACGTCGGGAAAAACACTAGAAAGTAGCTGTCGCCATTTACAGCAATTGCCAACATATATAACTGAAATTGGCTTCTTTCTTTCTTGTGAATATTGTGCAAGCGTTTCAAATAAGCATTTCACATCATCGAAACTTTCAGTCATTGTGAATTTCCATTCAATTACTTGGCCTTTCTCGTTCATTATACAAAATAGTGACGTATACTGAGTTATCCAGGTTCCATCCTCTCTTTGAAAACCTATATTGGTTGCAGCTTTGAATGTGTGGTCACAGCTGATCCACTCTGGGGGTGGTATTGAGTTCCTAACTTTTTTGTAACGTCCTTCGTTTTTCAAAAATAATGCGAAATACACACTTTCAATGAAATCGTTGCTTGGAAAAGGAAGCGCATTTTTCTCTTTGAATAGTTTTAAACTGTCTATATTGTGTGGAGATTGTATTTCGTCCATCTTATCGGCCAAAAATCTCAAATACTTTGTTTCCAAAGTTTTCTCATAACCTTTCCTTATGATTTCCTCAACAGCCGATAAAGCTAATCCATGGTCAAGCATTTCTTCTATCTGTTTTTGGAGCTGTACAGTCATTCCAGACCTATACGATAACACAAACGGCACGTGTCCCGGATAGAAATCCATTATTGTTTGTGTGCAGCATGACGATGGGATATTGTGCCCGTTGTCACATTTGTAAATTTTACTGACAAAGAGCAATGGCCCTTCAGTATCGAGTATCAATCGAGGGTTATTCCTTTTAACTCTGCCGTTATTCCATTCCTCCTTTGATCCCCTCTGCAAATAAGATGTGACTTTGTTGTCTAAACAAAGGTGACATTTCAGCTTCTTCTTGCCATGTCTGTAGCTTGACAGTTGCCCAATGGGATCAAAAGTATGTATGGAAGCATAACGTAGGAATCCTCGCTCTGTGGGTCCAGGGGAGCAGATGGAACAAAGATTGTTGGTAATTTGCCCTGGCATCTGATTAGACATGAGGTTCCATTTCTTCGTTTTCGTTGAGATACCAAGACAAAGTTGATTCATTCGATTCCAAATTGAAGATAATCAGTGTAGTTGAGTTGAGATCCTCGATGAAAGTTAACCACTAACTTTTCGAACTAAATGTAGACTTTGAGAATTCAATTCGTTGCGACTTCTAGCTTTCGAATTCATTTCTTTATTTGACGGTTACACGGTAAATTAATGACGATAATAAGGCGTAGAATACAATGTGTAGACTATAATGGCGAAGTATAATGGTTCGAACTATGGAGAAATAAATGCCTAGAATTACCTTTTACACATTCATAAACAAGAAATATAAAAAAAAAGGAAATACTTACAAGTTATTGTCGGAAGTACATCTTATCGTGTTACATTGTCGAACTCAACTGATTACTAATCTATTCTAGGATGCTATAAATATGTTCCTGCTAAGGATCAAGGGTTGAGAGTAACAGGCATACAGGGTATGCATGGGTGTACAGGGTATGCATGGGTGTACAGGGTATGCATGGGTGTACAGGGTATGCATGGGTATACAGGGTATGCATCGGTATACAGGGTAGGCATGGGTATACACGGTATGCATCAGTATACAGGGCATGCATGGGTATACACGGCATGCATGGGTATACAGGGTATGCATGGGTGTACAGGGTATGCATGGGTGTACAGAGTATTCATGGGCATACAAGGTATGCACGGGTGTACAGGGTATGCGTGGGTGCACAAGGTATGCGTGGGTGTACAGAGTATGCATGGGTGTACAGAGTATGCATGGGTATACAGGGTTTGCATGGGTGTACAGGGTATGCATGCATGCGTGCAGGGTAAGCATGGTTATGCAGGGTATGCATAGGTATACAACGTGAGCATGGGTGTACAGGGCATGCATGGGTGTACAGAGTATGCATAGGTCCACAGGGTATGAATGGTTTTACAGGGTATGCATAGGTATACAGGGTATGCATGGGTGTACAGGGTATGTCTGGGAATACAGAGTATGAACGGCTATACAGGGTATGCATAGGTATACAGGGTATTCATGGGCATACAGGGTATGCATGGGTGTACAGGGTATGTATTGGTGTACAGGGTATGCATGGGTATACAGGGTATGCATCGGTATACAGGGTATGCATGGGTATACACGGTATGCATCAGTATACAGGGTATGCATGGGTATACACATCATGCATGGGTATACAGGCTATGCGTGGGTGTACAGGGTATGCACAGGTATTCAGGGTATGCATGGGTATACAGTGTATGCATGGGTATACACGGCATGCATCGGTATACAGGGTATGCATGTGTGTACAGGGTATGTATAGGTGCATTGGGTATGCATGGGTATACAGGGTATGCGTGGGTGTACAGGGTATGCATGGGTGTACAGGGTATGCACAGGTATTCAGGGTATGCATGCGTATACAGTGTATGCATCGGTATACAGGGTATTCCTTGGTGCACAGTGTATGCATGGGTATACACGGCATGCATGGGTATACAGGGTATGCATGGGTATACAGGGTATGCGTAGGTGTACAGGGTATGCACAGGTATTCAGGGTATGCATGGGTGTACAGGGTATGCATGGGTGTACAGGGTATGCATTGGTATACAGGGTATGCATGGGTATACAGGGTAAGCATCGGTATACAGGGTATGCATTGGTATACACGGTATACATCAGTATACAGGGTATGCATGGGTATACAGGGATGTACTAGTATACAGGGTATGCGTGGGTATACAGGGTATGCGTGGGTGTACAGGGTATGCATTGGTGCACAGGGTATGCATTGGTATACAGGGTATGCATGGGTGTACAGGGTATGCATTGGTGCACAGGGTATGCATTGGTATGCAGGGTATGCATTGGTGCACAGGGTATGCATCGGTATACAGGGTATGCATGGGTCTACACCGTATGCATCAGTATACAGGGTATGCAAGGGTGTACAGGGTATGCATGGGTATACACGGCATGCATGGGTATACAGGGTATGCATGGGTGTACAGAGTATGCATGGGTATACAGGGTATGCATGGGTATACAGGGTATGCATGGGTGTACAGGGTATGCATGGGTATACAGGGTATGCATGGGTACACAGGGTATGCATGGGTATACACGGCATGCATGGGTATACAGGGTATGCATGGGTGTACAGGGTATGCATGGGTGTACAGGGTATGCATTGGTGCACAGGTTATGCATTGGTATACAGGGTATGCATAGATATACAGGGTATGCGTGGTGTACAGGGTATGCGTGGGTGTACGTACAGGGTATGCATGGGTATAGAGGGTATGCACTGGTATACAGTGTGTACATGGGTGTACAGGGTATGCGTGGGTGTACAGGGTATGCATTGGTGTACAGGGTATGCATGGGTGTACAGGGTATGCATGGGTGTACAGGGTATGCATGGGTGTACAGGGTATGCATGGGTGTACAGGGTATGCATGGGTGTACAGGGTATGCATTGGTGTACGTACAGGGTATGCATGGGTATAGAGGGTATGCACTGGTATACAGTGTATACATGGGTGTACAGGGTATGCGTGGGTATACAGGGGTACACATGGGGTATAATGCTTATGCAGGGTACGGATGGAGATGTACATTTGGCGTAAGCGTAACATGAATTTTTAACCCTTGATACCCAACCACTACTCGTTTCCAGTGCTCGCCTGTTAAAGTTTTACGTGCAGTTGTGACAGCTTGCTCGTTTTATTTCATGTGTCAGTCAAAGAAGAGACACAACAGATAACATGTTGGTACCACTTCGTTAACTATAGGTGAAATTGTGTTATTGCTGCGAGTGAAGCGAGTAGCGACACTATTTGTGACTATGGATTCCTGTGTTACGTACGACCGAGGTGGCCTAGGCCATTTGTTGGCTTACAATCTGGAAGTTTTGGCATGTAGGCAAGTAGGCATGTAGAGTGAACGATGTCTTGTGACATCATCGAAATATGCTTGAAATGATCGGAATGGGTGGTCAGCGGTAAATCACGATCGTTTGAAGTTAGAGTTGGTCTTGCTTGAGTTGTTTTCGAGCCAAGTTGTCATATATTGTTATTCATGCAAAATCCACTGCTTTATGTTCGTGAAAGTGTTCATCAAGGTTGCAAACTGTTTAGTGATCTTGCTCGGGGAAGACAATGCTCTTTTATGAGTTTTTCATCGCTGTTGTGTGCTCGCTGATGCTCGCATGAATCGAATCATGATCAAGACGATAAGTTGTATTCAATATTTTCCACTTCAAAGAGGTAAAATCTATTTTGGAGCTGTTTATATGGAGGCGAGCCAGACCGGTAAGCGGGCTGACTTTTGTTTTCTTTTTCCGGGGGGTCACAGAACAAAAGAAGTCAGCTCGCCTACATATAAACAGCCTCTTTAGACTAGGCGCAAAACTGAAAAAGTACAGTCATTTCATACTAACGGCTTTTTCATGTAATTCCAAAAGTTTCCAAACTTAAAAACAATTACCATAACTGGAAAGAGCACATGAAAATCAGTAACACTGTGAAGTTTGAAGGATATAAGTTGAAAAATCAAGGAGATACGAATTTTCAAAAAACGAAATTTTGTATGAAAACACTTACAGTTATGCAAGAGATACAAACAAATTTCGATGTACATGAACCATGCATGCAAAACGCTAATTCTTTGTCAGATTCTCTGTATTACATTACAATGTCAAGGGGGGGGGGGGGGGGGGGGCACCATCTTACCAAACGTCTACACAGGAAACCCAAGCTTTATAAGTCTGTACTATATATGTCTTTAGTACCACAGGGCCCACGTTTTTGTCAACAGTAGAAAATATTGACAGCAAAAATGCACTTAATTGCATATGAATGAGGATCTGCTAAAAACTGAGTAGTAAATTGTATTCCGCAATCTAAAATACATTTGTTGCTTTGCGAGACAATAAAACGGTAACATTTTCTCAACAAAAATGACAAGTTTATTAGATGCAGTATTTTACTACTCAATATATATGTAACATTTTTATTCTTCATCTTCTGGCCCCTAAGTCACAAAGTTCCATCCTACGACAATGGCGTGTGGCAAACTCGTCAGCAACCGCCTCGCTCTAGCTTGATAGCATTTGAACAGTGCTGCGTTCCCTATGAATGAACATCATAGCTATGACATTCATTCGGGTGTTTGTCATGGTTGACCTCAGATGTGGTTTCAAAAGGCGAAGCGTACTGATGGAGCGCTCACATGTGGCACTTGTTACAGGCAGTGTGGCAGCAAGTCGTGCTGATGTTCGGAAAGGCGGAACTACTGGCCATTTCGAGCGCCTGAGCGGCCATGTTGTAAAGTGCTTTTCTGGATCGTCCTGCCACTTAAGACACCAAGCTTGCAGCTCCATGTCAACTGCAAACGAGCTGAGGATTTCAAGTTTTCATTATAAAAAGAAACGATGTCTCTTATATCATCGCTTCTCAAACAATTCTCATCTTTTGGTAACTCACTTGGTAGGAGAGCAATAAATTGACGGAGATGCAAGGAACTTTGAGACTTATCACTGAAGCGATCTTCTAGCTGTGTCTGAAGATGATCGAGAGGCGACACGGTGATGGTGCGGCGGTAGAACTCGCAAGCGTCATTGGCTTCTGGGTTTGCTCTGTGCTGCTCAGTGCCGTCTCCCTGTTCTTGGCATTTCCTCTGTAATGCCGATGTCACTCGCAAAACCAACAGCTGCGTCACAGATGCGTTTGTGGCAACTTTCTACTTCGTCTCTATTTTTCTTTACCTGCTTCTTGACAAGCTCAATCTCTTCGTGGGCCCGCACTGTCCATGTAGGTGCCTTGAAGCTTGACACTCAGAGCCTTTGTCATCTGAAGAGGACCTCGCGAGTGAGCATCAACGCCACGATGAGAGGAAATCGAAGCAAAGAGTTGAACAGTAAATTTGCTTTCTGGATCGAGTTCTAAATCTTGTAAATGTGAGAGCGATACAATGAGTTTTTGTTGTATTTCTACGAAATCGTCAAGAGTATTTAAGCGTTGGTCTCTGATAAAATCAAGATGACTATGTAAAGTTGGACGACATTTTGCTCGAGCTAGAGCCGTTTCAAGAGAGTGGGTTTCCTGTGGCACGGGCGCGCACAATACATTGAGGCGCGGGAATTTTTATTGAAAGCGTTTTACTTCCGGTAATGCTTTTTTTTCTTTGCTCGTTCTGATAAGAAATCCTGAAAAAATTATAAAATCTTTTAATATTTGTTGTATCAAGCACTAGTAAGCCAGTTTAAAAACATTTTAAATCGCTCGCAGCACTTTACTTTCTGTTTTCTCTAGTAAAACTAGAGGTAAATGTTCTAATATAATGTTCCGACCTCAGGCAACAGTCAAACGATCATACTAGAACATTTAACTCGTTCCTCACGATCATTAACAAGATGGTACAATGTCCGTAACCATTGCTAAGAGTGTGTTAACTAAAGGCAAATGCTCTACTGAATTAACTCAGCCAATGACCGCGGTCATATGTTAGAACATGCATGTAACAACGAATTAAATAGAATTTATACTTCTGATTTTTAAGTGAACAATCCATATTAGGTCACACAAGATCTATATTAAGAGAGGTTGAACAAAAATAGCATGATAGTATATGCAACATAACCCTTGCTATGGTCTTATAAAGGTTAAATAGCTGCAATATTTTTTGGGATATAGACCATTTTCACACAGGGGCGTACAGGGGTGTCCACAGCAGGATTCACGGAAATTAAAAACGTCAAATCACGAAGGACAACTGTCTGATATATTTCAGAAGTTAAATAAAAGGAAAGACAACTAGAAAACTGCTCAATTATATGCTCACAGTACACCGTTCGTTACATTTTACCACGTCATGCATTCTTTTCGTTACATAAGGGCTTTGAGATTGAATAAAACTAAAAAGCGCAAAACTGGGACAATTTGAGTTACTTTTTCATTGATTCACGTAGAAAAAGACGACAGAATCCCGAATCTCGAACAATTATTTCTGTTTTTTTTTTTTTTCGATTCCCAAATCACGAAAAATGAAAATGCTTGATTACGCGTCACGTAAAAACCCTGTACGCCCCTATCCATACATTGCCTGTACCATTTGGCACATCAGCTTTCCATCAGTAGTTAAGTAAGACCTTTGTCCTCACGGGAATCCACAGCTCAAAAAGACTATTGATTACATGTTTTTAACCTTTACTCTGACTATTAATAAGTCAAACTGCACGGCTTTGTGAATGCTGGATGCTGATTGATTCACTGTCTTATGGTATATTGACTGCCTACTTGTGGGATTAATGACGTCACGAGGATGTGTTATTCTGAGTGTTTGTTTAGCTTGCATTTTAATAACTTTTGTGTGTGTTGGGATTTGTGGACCCAGAACTCAAAATAGAAAAAAAGAACAAGCTTCTACTTGAAAGTCTAGATGAGGAGTTGACAGAGAAGGCTCGGTTGGCAATTGGTAAATTGTTGCACAAATTTAAAGGTAAGTTGCTACATTCAATGGCTTTTTGCTTCACTGAGTATGGTGTCTGTATCTACACGTACTCATTATGCAGGGCTAGTTGATTCTTGGCAGAAGTTACTCGCCAATTAACAACGATTTATCCTATTTACTAAGTAATAATAATCAAGACCAACAAATACAGGTTCTTTAGAACCAAGAAAAATACTTCAATTTTGATATAATCGTGATTAATTGTTGTTAGATGTAAAAACCGGAATGACGCTGATAATTATTTGTATATCAATGCTATAGAAGTTTGCATTAATTTTCATTGTAATCATACTCTTTTTTCTCTCTTCGTCTAATGAGACCCGTATTCGTTTTAATAAGCGAACGAACAAACAGCATGGAGGAGCGAAGTGCGTTATATCGGATGAAATTCTTTATCTTAGTATCTATCTATCTATCTATCTATCTATCTATCTATCTATCTATCTATCTATCTATCTATCTATCTATCTATCTATCTATCTATCTATCTATCTATCTATCTATCTATCTATCTATCTATCTATCTATATATATATATATCTTTATTGTGTGAGGTTAGTTTAGGTTTTACCAGAACAAATATCACTTTACATTTAAGTCTGTTTGGTTCACATATCACGAACATTCAAGCTTTCATCTACGTACTGTACGTACAAGAATATGTTTATGATATAAGTTCGTTATATATACTACGGACAACATAATGCAAACAAGCACAACAGTTCAAAGTAAGTGAGTGTCCTGCAAAGGGACGTGAGGTGTAGCGAAGCATGCGTCATGTTCAAGGACCATGCCAAACTGCGAACAGGAAATCTATTTTTCAAAAGTGCCAGTATTGTTATGCCTCGAGCATTTAGATGTCTATAGTCATAATTTTATTGTTTTATAATACATAATACAGGTGATTTTAGGCATTAGTAAAATGCATCCTTGATCGACCTAACGGGTTTTGTTTTTTGTGATGTAACTGGAAAAAACACTAAGGCAGAAAATGGCCGTTTATGAAGAAGTTGCTAAAATATATAACGAGGGTTATAATGGCCAACAAAGAAGAATCAGAATTCCTAGCATATTTACCACTTAAAACCATATCAGATTTGTGGTCTGGTTTGAGAAGACGGCACGGCCACCGCACTTCACGGTTACGGCAGAATTTTTGCGAATGCTCTTACAGATATTATGGCAATGACACGCCGGTCACGGTACGGCGCTGTGAGTTTCCCACTCATACGAAAACCGCTCTATTATTACGCAATGATGACTATGGGGCTATTCTCCAGGCAAAACGCTGTTTATTAGTATTTTTACTTGTTTGGACAGCCAGAATATTAGTCATTTCATTTTTATAACAGACTTATACAAATTCAACGTTTTGGTGCATCCCAGATATAATTTCAAGTATGATAAAAGCTAAAGCATAAATAATAGTATTGTTATAGTAAATATAACATTAAAACAATATCAACAATTGTTATATTCACAGTAAGGCTTCAGTTTAGAGACAAAACATTTTGCTATATTTGACTGTCTATAATGGTGCTCTGTGATTGGTTCCTTTATGTCTTGCGCTCGGTAGGGATTATCGGGAATTAAATACAGCTCTTCCATCATGGTATATTCCTCACACACATATTTCAAGGATTAGATTTCACGACACACACACAAGTGGCTTTCCAGAATTTGATTGCTTAGTTTGAATCTGATTTTTACGTAGCCCGAATGGTGGGAGTGCAATATCATAACCTAATCTTGTAAGCGCACGACCCCGACATAACTGGAAGTTTTACGATACCAATCTACCAATTAAGAGATTCCACATATTGTCCAACTTTATCTTTATCCAAACCGGCAGTGCTTCAGTGATATTCTACTGCCTCAGGGATCCCGCGTCATTCTATCATCTGTTGTCCTGGTGAAAGAGATACAAGGGTTGTTGTTCAAGGTAAGGTTTTGCGCAAAGCCAAAGCATGCTATTTGCGTGCCTTTGAATGCTAGTATGGTGTATATAACTGTCTTTAAAGGAAACGCGAGACTGGCGAAAATGTATCGTAATTTAGTGGCAAATATATACATATACATCTAGTGCCCGTAGAAAGTTACTTTGTATGTTGTTCTTGCTTTTAAGAAACGAAGCAATAGGTGTGTGCTATTAGCAAGACATTCGTAAGATTCAGTAGTACTTAGTTATTTATTGAACGTTTGATTTAAGGTAATTCCGAAGGAATAAAACCGCACATAGAATTTTCGTGAAACTTCGCACAGTAATAATTTTTGAGTTGTTTATCCTCAAAATGAAATAAAAAATGGGGGTCACCGTGTTCGTTTTTGCGCTAAATGATTTTAAAGTACACCATCTTTTGTGTCTTGAAGGCTCAACATTCGAATAACGAAATCGCGGCTAATAAAATTCATTTATTGAATTTGAGTATTGCTAGCTCTCTAAAGTGAACTCTTTTTCCCTCTTTGCATAACAAGCTAGCAATATGATGCGATAAATTGATATGAAAATGCAGTTGTTAAGCGAAAGAAGGTAAAATTGGATGATAGTATGTACCCTTGTAGCAGCGTGAAAACGGCTTTCAACGACGCATTTTGGAAAATATCTTAAATTCTGGACATCGAATCTCGACAGTAATTATATATATGTTAGAAAACCTTATTTTCGTTGATTTGAAGAAATAAAAAACATAGGTGCCCGTGTTCGTTTTTGCGCTATTGTCTTTTGAAAGAGTAAATCTGAGCGTAAATGCATCGGTGGCCGAGGGTGGACTAGGTCGAGTTTCAAGATAATGCCTAAGACGTGCTTAGTTCGAAGTGCTCAACGAAATATTGTTTAGAAATATTACTTTTACTCCGTTTTGAGTCACACCCAAACACAGAAGCGAAATGGGAACTATCAGTATTATGCGTAGCCGTGGTGCGCAATGCAAAACTACGGAATTACCTTAAGGAACTCCATAGTGGGCAGTCCGCACAGCCGTGCAAAGTAATGATTACGACATGTTTTGTAAGATACATGTAAATGTTGCTTCTAGATTAAAATCAGATTAGCTAAAAGCCTTTTTGTTTATCTTTTTCTATCAACGTTTGAATCAAACTCAACAAATTCTCACGAAAACATTTTGTACTCTACGACGGGTAAAAAGTATCATGTGTTGGTACAGTGTTTCATATTCCTAACGATAGCTATTTAACTATAATGCGATCATTATCATAAACAAAATGACAAATTTGTTCACGTCGATGGAAAGACATGTTCGTTATTAATGTCATCTCCTTCATCCTCGTTCCTCTCTCCTTAACATAACTGATCTGAAGATGGTGGTATGAAACTCAGACTGAGATTGTTGAGGACGACAAATTTCTAACATATGTATCTTTTATCTTATGAAAAAATTATTTAACATCATTATTATGCTAAGGTTGGTTTTTATTGAAGCGCGGGCGTCATTAAACGTTTAGCACTGAACGATAATCTAAACGTTCCGCGGTACGGATGTCATTTTATTGCACTGTGGTGCATGTGAATGCACTCTTTAAAAACATCTGGTGCTGCGATAGAAATTATATCGTCCTGCTGAACAAATGTCTGCTTTTAAAGTGGAAATTTTCTTAAAGTGTCTACAATAATAGCGTGTATTATCGAAAGCTATTAAAATACTATTTTAAAAATTAGTAAGTTGTAACATTTGTCACACAAGAAAACAATTATTGAAAATTATAACAACGGTAGTGTTATTTAGAAATGGAATGCCAATATCATCCCTGATGGAAATGATTTAATGTCAATTTTTTTAGGGCTATCTGGTTGGTTTGTTACCAAATAACATTGATTTTGAGTATACTATACTATATATATATCATATTCAAAGAAAGAAAGAAAGAAAGAAAGAAAGAAACAAACAAACAAACAAACAAACAAACAAACAAACAAACACACATTAATTGAAAACAGACATAAATTGAATTGTTGAAAGCTATCGTGTCTGTTGTTTTGGGGAGGTCTTATAGGTCTCTAGTATCAGTAAATGAGCTCCACATATTAAACCACAATCCTTCAATGTGGTTATAATCAGCGTAATAATAGATAGACCACGAATAGACCCCTTGCCAACATGTTGGAATTTAGCTCAATCTGGGGGACAAAACAATGAATTTTAATTCTTAAGAGAGCAAAAGTCTTTTGTTTTGCAGTCCCTCAGATTGAGCTGCTCTGACGACACGTGCAAGGGGTCTATAAGGCGACTTGCCTACAAATTTACAGTACGATAACCTAAGGCTTTTACTAAGCAACGGCAAGAAGCCCTAAAACAGATCTAGCCAGCAAACGTGAGGTTTAACAACGAATTAGCCTCGTTTATAATAAGATATCCTACCATAAGCTGCTTAAGATAGATTGTCCACTTAAAGTCTTAATGACGTTCTGAAGACTTAAAGACACCAGAGTTATCAAAAGAAGAAACTGAGAAGACATGAATCGAGTTAGCAGTAATTGTACGGCATATAACAATAATTTCCAAAATAAGACCAAATGAGTACATAATGTTCAAAGTAAATAAAGAAATGGATGAAAAACTGAAGTAAGAGAGAAAAATAAAATGTATTTAATCTGGCGACGGCCCATTATTGAGATGTATAGCTAGAATAGCCCATGATAAATTCAACTAATATTTACATTTGCGCGCGCGCAAACCTTGATCAGTAATTAAAGTTGCGACGGATATAGACTTTTTGAAAGGGAGGGGCACCATTTTACAACAGACGTTGGTGGGGGCGTATCCTCAAAACTCCTTCTAAAGTAACTTATAATTAGTAAGCCATGAAATTCTGACCTATATATATCATGATTATAATGTGAAGTAAGGCGCGTCAATTCGAGCAACAATTACAGAGAATAAGAGAGAAAAAGAAACAATAAGTAGGGCCAAGCTGAAAGGGAGGGGGGCACCACCCCCTCCCCTCCCCCCTCCCGCATCTGCCGCTGGTTTGTCTGTAGGTTGATTGAAATTACTGAAGAAATCAAAAAGTCTCCCGTTTATCACGTTTCTCATCTCTTGTTTTTATGCATATATTTCTGAAAAGGCTGTCGGAAGATGGACTTAAAACCCACGCGACCTGATCAGCAAGGAGTATGGCTAAATGCGAAACTTGACTCTCTTTTCATCTTTGGTCTTGATTTGAACATCATCAAATGGAGATCTTTGTTAAAAAAGGGCGATGCAAGCTCATGTGAATTGTTGTGTTGATATTTTTGTGGTTTTATAGCTGTAGTAATTTCTAATCATACTCCCTTTCCTGTGAGTTGGGCACGTAGTTGGACTTTATTCCAGACGTCGTTTGAAATAGGTGTATAAATGCTCAATCACAAAAGGTTTAAAGTACATACGGTTAGAGTATCGGAAACGCGCGATGCGAACATACGGCGTGGTCATAGAATTTAACGAACTGAAATAATAACCAATTAGAATTCGGAGTAAAAATTGCAGCAGCGCTGTTAGTACAGAATGTTTGTGAAACCGTGTTTTGCCTGCTGTTTCTCGTACTTGATATAAAATCTCTTTTATCGCATCAATAACAAGTAATGTAAAAACTTCCTGTCTGCTTGATTGAGTCTGGAGTCAGTTTGATGGTCGGTTCTGTTGGGTCATTAGAGTATTAAACAAGCCACCAATCAGTAATCAATCCTTCAATTAAACAATTATATCCAACACGTACAATGAATGACAAAATGTATAAAAGTCCATTATTCTAATTTGATTTCTATTATTTCATTTCCTTTGATATTTAATAATATTAGTAAAATAGAAAGCCTATACGATATAGCGGAACGGATTTTAAAGCGAGATTGATTGCTGCAAAGTAGGTCATGACGTCTTCGACGAAACAATACTCAGGAGATCTTTTTCAGCCGATGGAAACGGACATCAAGCTTATCCAGTTCCTTTTGACGTACTGTCGTGGTTCTGACAACATTTATAGTCGACACATTACTCGTCAATTTACCATAAACTATTTAGCTGGTTGGAGTCGGGCATTCGTTGAGTGAATGTCTTGAAAGGATTGCTTTATTGCAACCTGCTCAAGCGCTAAAATTAATCGAGTAAGATTCGACTAATAAATAACAACGGATTGAAGGTAAGCCATCAAAGAACACGACAGTAGCGGGACTAAATCCAAAATAAGTTTCCTTACTTTAGAACATAGGGTAAGTTCTTGTGGCACTTCATGTATAAAATATAGAAATTCGCCTCATAGTCTATACATTGGTTTGGTAAAAAATAACGTTATCAACATCCATTTCTAGCACAATATGTAAAATGCAATGTTTGATTTCACTTCATGGCACAAATATATTAACAGGTTTTGTTGTAGCACGCAGTTGTGTCAAAAAGTACCATAGTCATCGTATGTGCAAATAGGTGTGGTCTCAGATAGAAAGTAAAAAAACAATTGCTGTTAATCTAGGGCTATGATTTCAGGAATAATAATGTAATGAAAATCAGTTAAGGCTTCAGTCATACACTTGCAATCTATCATATTCATATAATAATAATTTATTCGTTACATCGAGCAATTAAATAATGGTCTCATCAACTAATATTTCCATTCAATGTAAGTCTAAGATTTATATACTGTAATTTGACTTGCATGCTTCTTAGAATGTCGTCGATATTACAAAAATGTCGTTTCGCCAATACCATTGAAGTTATGTACAAAGCTACCAGCGAAAACCCACAAATATGTTCCATTTAAAATGGCAACATTTTAAGATTTTCATCAACTGCAATATTGGCCGAGAAAACTATTCGAAAACTGATTATATTACTGTATCGGATCACTTTGATCCAAAGAGGACGACATTAATTTCCTATAAGATCATCTGATTGAATCAATTTGGTCCGCCTATATTGTCCAATACTTTGCTAACAGCATTGAAATGGATTTCATTAAATAAATTGTAAAAGTACCGGAATATAAACTTAAAATTGAGCAGGCATGACGACTACTTTAGGTTGATTTATTACCATATAGCGGTCACTGAATGGCATGTTTTATGCATTTTGGTGAAAAAAGACGAAAGTAAGAAGTTAGTATCTATAGACAATCTCGCTAGATGGCGTTTATATATTTAAGGAGCAGCGCGCATTCTCGTTTTCTATGAATCATATTACTGATCGATTTTCATTCTTTTCTCGTCGAACTCATAACAATTCCAAGGCCAAACTAAACGCAGTTTTAAGACTGCGTTATCAGCCTATAAAAAATTAGAGCGACGCGAAAAACTTTTCAAGGACTGTTTTCTTTGCTTTATGCCTCTACTAATAACAAATACATTCTCTTCCAACTAATAGGTAAAAAGCAGACTGGAATTAAAATTGCATGTTTAGTTTACAGTACAGTGTTTGGAAAACGGAAAATCTTTTTTTATTTGACAATCAAGCTTGCTTCAAGGGACAAATTCACTTTCACAATTATTGGTTTTCGTCTCATTATTATCCAGCCCATTATATTATCTTTAAAAGCTTCTATGTACTTAAAAACAGCGTTGTGTATTAGGCGCATGTTATTAGGATTAACCGCTATCACCAAGGCAAATATCTCGATATTTGTATTCCTATCTTGTATGTAATTCGGAAAGGGTTGGCTGCTCTCATTTACAGAACAAATATTATTCAAACAGATAAGGCGCGGGCAGGAAAAACCGGATCTATCCAAATAAAAGATTCTAATTGTTATTTATTTATTATCGGAAGACACCTAAACAATTAAGTTTTAATAGAAAATATGTGTTACCTCTTGTCCATTGTTTTTAGTTCTACAGATTTTTGGGTGTATTTTGTCTTGCACTCCCTTTCTTGCGCGCTCTTTCATCCATAAGTTCGTCCATTCATTCATTCGTTCATTCATTCATTCATGCATTTGTTGGTTCCTTCGTTGGTTCCTGCGTTGGTTCATTGGTTGGTTACTTGGCTCGTTGGTTCGATGCTCTGTCCTTTCGTCCGTTGTTTCCTTTACTCACTCACTCACTCACTCACTCACTCACTCACTCACTCACCTACTCCGCACTCACTCACTCACTCGCTCACTCACCTCTTACCTTAAATTTACATATTCCTTGTTTCCTCATTATTCAATCACTAGATCGACCCTTGATTAATTTAAATTAACATTTATCGAAGTGAGTCATTCTTTGTTCTCCCCGAAAGAGAAGAATTGGTAAGCGCGATAAGACTTCTGTAAATGATAAAGATAAACGTCTTTTCATTTTATTAAACTGAGAATTGAATGGCATCGATGATGATAAATGAAGGTATAACAGAGATATAAGTAGTAAAACAATGTACACTCGAACCTCCAGAAATAGCTACCTCTTCAACGGCCAGTGTTTTACGGCCCCGCAATAGATCCTGTCTAACGGCTATCACTTATTTTATCTGTCTCCAATGTGATCGTTACTTTGTTGGGAGGTAAAGATTTATGTGCATGCTTTGGAAGGAATTGAACCCACAATTTTCGGTACGACTTGTTCGACTACTAAATCCGTACCACAAGGTCAACTGCCAATGAAGTGCGAGATAGATTACTAAGTACTTGCGCAATGTTAGGCGGCTGCGCGCATTTGCAGGCTCTTGTAGTTGTCGTGAGCTCGCTTTCACACCAAAGCACATCATTTATTTCTCCTGATGCCTGATCTATCTTATCGTATACAAACTGATACTCATGTTTCATCTATCTATCTAATTTTATGGCCTGCGTTGCTAGCGGTCTACGGTTTTAATTTGAGAACCGCAGATCGTCAGCAACGCAGGGTATTACTTTTACAGCCACCTCACATGCACATCACGGCCACGCCTTAAAATAAGGGGCGCACGCGATTTGAGGCGCGGTTATTTTCGTAGACAGCCTGGCTTACTCACACTCAGTTGCCACAAAAATATTGTTCAAAAGAGATCACCTTTTTCCTACCAAACTAGGGTGGTAATTTATCTTTAATCTTCAACCAAATGGCCATGTCCTAGAGTAATAGGGGCTTGAAGTCGTTGCTTACTTGGGTGTAAAACTTTGAAGAGGATACTGGATAACATCAGAAACATTAGAATGAAAGACATTATTTATCATGGATGAGTATTGTCCCACAATTCATAGTGGACTATCCACAATCATGCATAAGACAATTGAAAAAGTATCCTTTATCACTGAAAAGCATTATCAAGAAATCATAAAAAGCTATGCATGCATGTTTCAGGAAATGAGAAAGCTCTAGTATTCTTAAGTAGCACTTCTGTGAACGTCAAAAGTGTGACGTTGAGAGGAAAGATTAAAGTTTTGATATCCGCAACATGTTAGCGAAGTACTAGCATGCATGATATATCGACGTCTTGGGCTCGATCCCCGCCAATAATTTTTCTTTGTTTTTAAATTCTCTACTAGAAAGAGGGAGTCAGAACAGGAAGCTTTACATTTATACCCCGGCACTTTGAAATTCTGTTTGTTTTGGCCACCATGTACTCGTAACACGCTCACATGGCCGGTTTCAACTCACATGACTTCACCAGGTATCGATTTTTAATCTGCTCAGCCTAGAAGCCGTTGCACGAAAGATCTTCTTCTTTTGGAGTTAGTACCGGAAAAGATTAAAGTATTTCTAGGGAGCTTTATTATTGTATTACAAAATGAGACGGTTTTTAATTATTTGGAGACATTCAAATATTACTGAGCCGTATTACATTTGCGGAATCTCGTTGAATTATGGGAGACTTTTCAAAATTCATCTCAAGATATGATAGAGTGCAATAAGTATGAGAGAAATATGCAAAACATATTAGAAAAAAGAACAACAAACAAACAAACAGAACAGAATAAATTTGATGTTGACTATCGCTTGCTTAATTACTATATGTCCTTTACTACAACTTTAAATAAAAAGGTGTCCCCAAAACAGTCCAATAATTCAATTTAAGCTTAACTACAATTATGCCAACTGGTGGTGCAAAGCCGAAATTAGCAGGTAAACATGGTGATGCGTTGGATATACAATGACAAAATAATCGAAATTCAGATGATCATCTAAAATGATTACTAAGACTAATATTAATTGCATATTTCAAGAATTGAATAAAGTAAATAAATTTAAGCAAATTTATATTATATTGAGTACATCTGTTTTTCTCTAGAGGATCGTTACCTTTATCGTCCGGTTTTCGCTGCACATGGATGTATTCACCTTAATTCGCTTTTTTGACTACCTTTTTATCCTTAAGGGTGCTGGGACGTATTTCGTTACTAAGCAACGTGGTTGCTATGTTGTTGTAAAAGCGAGTGCCAGAGCTCATTGACGTCTTCGATTTTACGATGTTTTGAGAAAATGTCCGTTTCTTTGAGAGTGGAATTTTTCACTGAAATTAATTCAACAAACTATGCTACAAATTTCTCAAATTATCAGTCGACCCAAGCTAAGCAAAATAATGGGGCAAAACATTGTAAGTGAAAACCAAATATATAAGCATATTTAAGCTGTTCATTATGATACAGCCGAACTATAAAGTGTTGAACATCTGAAATCTCCAGTGCGCATGCGCAAACAGCTGGTTTTCATTTTGAATTCTATAATCTTTGAGGAGCTTGTAGTTAAAATAATTATTTTTGTCTTGAAATGTTTTATTTATTATGCTTTACATAGTAACGGATGGGTTTTCTAGAAAAGTGTAAAATAGCGAAGTTATCAGCAAAAATGTCTTTACGAAGACGAAAAAAGAGCTCTAAAAATTTGTCTGTCAATGAAATGAAAAACCCATACATCACTTGGTGCACCTTGAAGAATAAAGCCACACTATGTAATTAAAAAGAATTGAATAAAAATGTTTTGAAACGGCAAAAACTATAGAAATTTTCTGTTCCGATGACGTCATTTGATGACGTCATCAAAGTCAAGAATTTTGTGATTGTTGATTACCTCATAAGTATCACTGCTTGAATCTAAATATTAGCCGACTTACAAAAATATGAAGCTTAAGTTTCCCTAGCAACGGGCTCCAGAAATAAGGGCAAGCAACATACCTAGACTCAGTACTGCATTTATCACCGAGGTGTGAGAAAAGACAAGCACCGCTAATGAGCAGTACCCTACTGAGTCTGTGTATGTTGCTTGCGCTTATGCTTGTAAGGACTAGTGAGAACCAGGCCTTATTCGCTACACTCGCCACAGCAGCAAGACTATTTCTTACGATCCAGTTGAATTTAAACGGTTACAACGAAAGATATGCGGACACAAGGTGTAATACTGCGCACATTGCTACATTCGTGAAGTAAAGTCTTCATTAGTTTAATTTCGTTTTATTTATTCGTTTATTTATTTGTTTATTTATTTATCTATTTATCTATCTATTTATTTTTTCATTCATTTATTCATTTATCTATTTATTTATTCATTCATTCATTCATTCATTTATTTATTTATGTATTTATATATTTAAGCAATCATGTATTCATTTATTTATTCATTCATTTGTTTACTTATTTATCTATATATTCATTTATTCATCTAACTATCTATTTGTTTGTTTGTTTATTTATTTATCTATATATTCATTTATTCATCTATCTATTTGTTTGTTTGTTTGTTTCTTTTTCTTTCTCTCTTTCTTTCTTTCTTTCTTTCTTTCTTTCTTTCCTTCTTTATTTTCACGTCATATATGAATGAATGGAAACCTGTTACTTGCATTTGGTTTCATTGTTCTCTTCCTAAAGAATCAAAAGATGAAGAAAGATGAACAAACAACAGACGCTAATGAGAAATCTTTTGTTTATTCAAGCTGGCTGCCCTGACGTGACACGCTATTGCTGTTACAAGCTATAAACACCATTATTTTAGGCCCGCAAAACAATAACGTTGATGAGCTTGAGCCCATTCAAAAAAGTTTAAATGGTGAAGTTTTGAAGCATATATAGTTTAAAAATAGAACTCGATATACCACACAGGCGCTGATACACAGATCATTTTGCGCTTGTTGCCGATGCAACATGTCATCATGTGTACGTCAGGGGTATTAACGTAATTAATTTATCATTTGATCATTATCAGCATTTATAGTTTAGAGCGATCGGTTGAGAATAATTAGCCTACGAACACCTATAAATAAATTGTTTTACAAACTAGATTCCGGTCCTTAATCAAATAGCGCAATAGTCGTCTTCACAGTTCCCTGCGCCATCTTGAAAGGTAGCCGTGCCTTTAATTTACATCGAAGCGAGACGAACGATGAGCGTGCAATGACAGATACCTTTTTTAACACCTAGGATAATTATTATTAAACAGGTCTCTGTCATTGCAAACTCACCGTTCGTCTCGCTTCGATGCAAAGGCATGGCTACCTTTCAAGATGGCGCAGAGAACTGTGAAGGGGACTATTAGATTTGTGCATACAATATATTCTAAATGTTATCGTAGACTTTGAGCCGACCCACTTTTCCCTCCCAAATTAGTAGCAACGAGATGTACTAGGATGCGCAGAGAACGGGGTGCGTTGAAGAGAGGAGAAGAAAAGTGTGACCAGGCCACTCTCAGAAGTTGTCACAAAAAGCCGTGTTAGGAGTGCTAGGAGAACCACGACGGTAGCCATGTTGGATGACCAAATATAAATAAACGCTAATGAGAAATCTTTTGTTGAAGGTCAACCAAGATGGCTGCCGTGACGTCACATGCACCCCAGCAATTAGCATCAGAAAATGAAAATGTGCAGCGCGCGCGCGTTTTGTACGATCTAATATAACATGGGCCACATGCACCCATTAGCCAATGAGAGCGCGCCTTGTAGCAAAGCTTCTTATAATCTCTTGATTGGAATACTCATTTTCTTTTTCAGATTTATTGCCACTATGAATAACTCGTCCAATTCTTCAGTGTTGTCACCCACTTATCCAGTGGTACCCCATCCTAATAACCTAGGATGGTGCGCAGCGTTTGGTCTTGAGGCTGTGATAATCGCAGTGGGTAATGGGATATCTATCCTGGCCTTAGTTTACATGAAATCACCAAGGAAACTACGAAGATGGTTTCTCTTGAGTCTTAGTATTGCTGATATGTTCGTTGGTGCAATTTCGTTACCAATGTATGTTTATCTACTGGGTGTACCTTCAACACAGAGTATGACGTCAGTCTGGTATGCTTATAATGCTATCGACATCTTTACTGGACTTGCATCAGTGTTTACATTAACAGTTATATCAATGGAACGACTTTATGCGGTACTTATGCCATTAAGGCACCGTTACACCAGACGAATTTACTACATGATTGTTATTGGTGGACTATGGTGCCTTGCTGCGCTGATTTCTGGGGTGTTCTGGCTGACAACGGTCCATAAACTGCTTCCTCAGGGGCTGTTCATCTATCCCATGACAATCGTGTCATTTGCATCGGTGGGTATCATCTCTGTGGTGTATGTGACTGTTTGGTTAAAAATCAGATTTTTCGTCAGCAAGAGAAGCAATTGCAGATTACTAGGACCGGGTGAAGAGAAAAACATATTTTTTGCCATTGGTATTGTTACTGTAGTCTTTGTGTGTACGTGGCTGCCGTTCAATATCATGAACCTTATGGCGAACTTCCATCAAGCACTCATTGCCAGTCTATCAAACGACATCATCTTCTTTGTGAAATCTCTGCACTACAGTAATAGTTTTATTAATCCCATTGTTTATACTTTAAAGATTCCCGAATTTCGCAAGTCTGTTTATAGGCTCTTTGTTAAAACCAGTTATCACTGGTCAACTAAAACAAGGGAAACCAGAGTCTAGATGATAATGAGATGAAAGTCTGATCAGCGCAAATAGCAGAAATACTGAAGGCTTGAAAAGCCTGTTTAAAGCAACATGCACAGACTCAGTAATGTAGTATTATTAGTCAGTGGAGCCTGTGATTTCACTAGTGACAAGCAAATCAAATAAGCACCCCCGGGGGGGGGGGGGGGGGGGTAAGCACGTAGAAGGAAAATACACATATCTCAGTTACTGTAGTGTACTGCTATAATGTACTAGTGACATAAGCATAAACACAAGCAACATACACAGACTCATTAGTGCACTGCTCATTAGCCGTGCTTGTCTTAGTTTTCACTAGTGACATAAGCATAAGCACAAGCAACATACACAGATTCAGTAATGTACTGCTCATTAGCAGTACTTGTCGACTAGTGACATAAGCATAAGCCCAGGCAATATAGACAGACTCAGTAATGTACTGCTCATTAGCAGTGCTTGTCTTTTCACTAGTGACATAAGCACGTGCACAAGTAACATACACAAACTCAGTAAATGTGCTGGTATATGAGCAATGCTTGGCTTTTCACTTGTGTTGCTAGTATTCCCTTTCAACAATACCCTCTCCTCCCTCGAGGGCTATTAATTCCTCGTGAGGCACAATTTATCGTTGATAAAAGTCACCTAAGGTAAAGCCGTAAAAAGGCTGACATTTTCATTCGGTAGCGACATACGCATAACCGATTGTGCGTAATGCATTTGTTGAGCTTTTAGGTAGCAGCAGTAAGGAATGTAAATGCAGTGAAAGAAGCCAATATTTAGAATTCCACGGGTTTTTATGAATAGTTTATACTCCAGGCTAACACTGAGCCGACACAAAACCCGAAACGGAGTATAGAGGGATTTCATGGCAGCTATGTTTGAGAGGAAAAACAATAGAACGTTTTTGAATTAAAAATATAAAACGGTTTTCCGTGCTATATAGCCTGATCTAAACACGCATAATGTTGGGAGAACACGAAAGAGAGAGAGAGAGAGAGAGAGAGAGAGAGATAGTAGGGAAAGTACGAATCGTACAACTCTCGAGCCGGGTTCTCCCAACATCACAAGTGTTTAGATAAGGCTGCGCTGTATAACACAGAAAACCATTTTTAAAATTTCTTTTATAGCCGTAATTCAAAAATAATTGAGGCAATATTTTGATGAAAAGTGGCTCTTTAATCTGTTAATTGTCGATCAGAATAGCAACTCTCGATACAATCGTCACTGACCAATCAAATTCGAACTTATCAGACGAGGAGCAGCTACAAAAGCTGAAATTTACGAGCAAAGAAGATTATAATTAAGGTGAATAAAGAAGAAAAAAATCGTTAAAATGCAAGAAATCCAATGCATATCTCAGGATTGGATTATTCTTAGAAGTATTCAGTCAAGGAAAAAGGATGATCTTTTATTGAAAATCACGAGAGTGGTTAAAAACTATCCAATTGTTTCTCTTTTGAAGAAGAAATTCACTGAGAGGGCAACTATCACCGAGTCGGAGCAAGCTGGCGAAAGGTCCTTTCTTTTGCAGAAAATTGCTGATTGTGAAGCCTTTGATGCCTGGCTAGCTGAATGAGACTGATTTTGCTGAATTGAGATGGTTAGTGTCCAATGTTTGTCGTTTTTAGAAGTGTTTAATTAGACTTTTTTGTCGATTTTGCCGGTTGTTGTAGGCCGTTATGTTGCGGAAAGACAACTTTCGCGATGAATGAACTTGAAACCAAAAGAAAATTGTATATTAATCCAAGTCTATTTTTCCTCGTTTACTACATTATCTTGTATTTATGTAAATACGATTAGGTTTATAAAAATAAAGTAATTTGAGTTTGAAAAATGTTTTTCTGGTCTCCGCCGGCCTTTGCCGCAAGGTTCAATATGTCTTTGAGTGTTTGCATGCCTGTGTTTAAACTTATTGATTTTTTTTACGGATAATTCTTTTTCCCTTAATCAGCAAGTTTTTGTTTGTTTTCTATTTGCTTATAAAGTTGGTATTTTATTCAAGCACATTCTAGCTAGGCTGCTAGATAGTTTGCTAGCGATTGATTCAGTTTTGCTCATTTTTTTGGTTGCTCTCACTTTTATCGATCTATTCTAGTTTGCTTTACTTTGCTTCTGCTGTAACCAATATTTATGAGTTTTTTCTTGCAGTTACGTACAGATCGTATTTTTTCAGTACGTTCGGAAACTTCAAAGACAATTTGCGATGCTCAAACAGGCCGAAGAAATTGGCCGTCTTTGACGTATTAGACTGATTGGTGACGTAGTGTGTTTAGATAGCCTCATCTAGAACGCTTCTGGAACAATCAGACGGGCGTACTAAACAAATTATTTTATAATGAAAATTATATTATATATTTTCCTTGAAATAAAAGCTTGACCATAAACATGCGGCTGCCGTGAAATCCCTCTGCTCAATAATATAGTTTATAAAAATATGCCTTAGCACATGTATATCTGTGTATAGCTGTAGTCTAAGCTAAAATCTTTGTCACGTGACTGTTATAAAAGGTACTTATGCGTTAATGATGTTTACGCAAAATTTATTTATAACTTATTTGTTATTCATTTGAGATGGGTTGGCTGCTTTTGCTTGCTTTTTTTCTTTGTGTATATAGTACACTCATCTCTTCAAGTTAGGGTGCCGAGTTAGGGACTGCATGAAACAAAATTCTTTGCAGATCAGTAACATCGTGTCGGCTACATTTATTGTTGTGACACATTTATGGGTCACTGCACACCACTTCTCTGGAGGCAGCGCGTAAGGGCACAGGAAGATAAACCATTACTTATTTGTACAATTTATGCCCCACTTTTTCTCTCTCCTCCTTTCTCCCTATACACATTTTCTTCCTCATCTTCCATGGGTATTGCACACATTAACATTGACGAAAAACTTCAAAACACTGTTTCTTTTGCCCACTCTTAAGACATTCTCAAAACCCTTAAGAAGATCCACCTTTTCTTCCTGTATGTCACTTTACAGTTATTTTTAGTACGATGCCGTTTTTGAGTCTGTAGTCTATGATTTCATTCTGGCAGTTAGTAGTTAATTGTAACAAGATATAATCAACGTCATCTCCTCTCAATCCCAAAAGCAGCGGTCTACCTAGCAGTAAATGCGCATTTGCAAGTTTGTTTTCAAGAGTCGTACGGCAGGCCCGACAGGCCCGTCATCAAAGGTGATTCATTGGTCACGTGATATTAATCTTTAAACAATGCGAACACCGAAACTATAGAAAGACGTCCACTTCAGGCAGGAGCCAAAAGATCAGTGGGTAACAGGAACACTGTCGTTTGTGGTATTACAAAACAAACCATCGGAGGGTGCTTAAAAGAAACTCTTTAGAACTCCACAGCGTCGATGTGTGCATGGTGGGTTCTGTAAACACTAAAAGCGGAACGGTGTTTACTTGTGGTCGGGAATCCAAGATTTGCCTTGAATAAATCATTTAACTCATAGCCAGATATTCGTGATCAAGGAGTATCCAGATTGGAAATCTCAGTCAAAACAAGGTCTCATTGCTGGTGTGTATGAGATATCTCTAAGGTAAGGCAAGCATATGGGCTTTGTTTATCAGTTTATGGTGGCCATGGCTGGGTTGACTCGTAAATTATTCAAAGTTAAGTGAATTACTGCTGTGATGAAGTGAACATCACTAAATGCAATAAACCACCACAAAACGTACTAAGTCGATTGACTTTTTTATGGCTGTAATTTATTTTCTGTTCAGTCTCACTTTGTACTTGTAATGGCGTGTATGTACTGTAAGGCTATTGACATTAAGGACAACCGCAATGGCGAACGCACTTTTATCTTGCTTCGACTTATTTGCATGAAATCAAACACTTGATCTTAGCTTTGTGTTTTCTGTAGATGTCACACGAACCACATTACATTGACATGACAGTAGGCATTTTATACTTAATATAGAAGCCTGTTGTTGCTTGTTGTAATCAGCACCAACGACTTATTACCGGTCGAACAATCGCTAGGACGCTTGAATACAAGAAGATTGAGGAAGTTTGCTTGATATTTGATCTTGCAAACACTTAATTCATAAGTACAAGACGCCTGACTTTTGAAAAGCGAAGTTATCTAATCACAAAAAAAATTTTACCTATAAAATAATGAATTAACAGCGATAAGTAGCATATTCCACTGTGTTCTTTATAAATGTTTTCTGACAAGGTATCGTGCTGATTTTACAAGTTTGACTTTTGTCAAATCTCACTGTATTTTATTCTTAAAACAAATGTGCTGTTGTAAGAGTTCAAGTGTTTATCACTGGTGTTATATTGAAGAAGCAGGTCGATTTGTTCCGCTAAAACCAAAACAAATTTCAGTAACGAATTGCAAATTTGAGGCAACGCTTCATACGATCAATCAATTAATATAAACCTTCGAGGCCTATTTCTTTATTTAAAACTTATGTACAGCAAAACGGCGGTAATTTAGCTGTTTAGACACTAAATAACTTGTTTATGATTATATATGCTGACTATCCAAGCAATACCGCCTGGGGTGCTTTTGAGCAGGGAAAAGCAATCTAATTTTGATCATATCAAGTGGTTTGCGAGAAACCTCGATTGTTTGCTTGAGGCAGCCTTTGTTTTTTTTTAGCAGACGATGGAGTTATAAATGATCGTTAAAATTCTATTTTCGATGCCGCGATGAAAGGGAAGCCGATTTGTGTAGAATATATTAACAGTATTATAGCCTGCTCTTGAATATTTATTAACAAAGTATAACACACGATTAATTATTAATTTTCCAGATAAACTTTTACTGTTAGGTAGAAACAGAGACCACAGTTCGGTCTTGTTCCTATCGTGACGTCGAAGAATTCTGTTAACTGACAAAATCAGACCCGACCACAATATCCCAAACCCAGCTCGTGCTTAATATCATAGATAAAGCTTTGATTGTTATCAAGATTACAAGAGCTAAAACAAAAATAACACCGCTGCTTTTGTTGCGCGAATAAAAACGTTTAAAACATATCCCTGTCTTCTAAGGGTAAGTTTGTATCTCTGACATGTTGATAAAATTTGAATTTTATGTTTATTATTTATTTTCTATTTAAAATATTTTCCATAAATTTACATGCGATTATAGTCATGTTAAGTATTATAAGTTAATTTCGCTTAATCGTCTTGCAGCCTCTTTTAAATCCTTAGTTCAGCATATTTTCTGCACCTGCTGTCTTATCCTAGGAAGGTATGATTTTTTTTCGTGTTTTTCCTCCCTCTCTCTATTTTTCATTGCACTTAGTAAGGTCCTCAAATGTGGATTTTTGAGTGGCTGTTGATTACAGCTGAACTGAATCCAAAAATCTAACTTCTTAAGTGTGTATTTTCATCGATTCAACGTGTACCCACACAGTAATATCATTGATTTTTTGTTCAAATTTCTTGTCTCAAATTTTTGTGCATGTTGTACAATGTACTGTTAGGAGTACTTAAGCCCAGTCTTTTCAAAATACATCTCAGTAAAGGTTTGTAAGTCCGGTCACCCGCTGATTCACAGATCGTCAGTAGACCGGAATAAATCCTCTTACTTCGTGGACATTTGACCGTTTCGTTCTAAAAGTACACACTCGAAAGGTATTGTTTCAAATTATGTATTTTGGGATGTTTTTATTTAAAACTCTCATGATTTTCAGTGAATTTCGATCAGCCGCTGATGAAGGCCCCCACTGCGATGTGGATAGGGGATCCAGGTGCTAGCGGAATGCCTTTGTTTGTGGTTGGGAATTTTCTACGGGATTAATTTTTAGGGGTTTGTTTTGCTTATTTAATCTTAATCCAATTTGTGATATTTTGATTCTTAGAATTATCCGAAAAATATCATAAAATCCTACAACCGTAACTGATAACTTCCCGAATGAAGAAACATTTAGACAAGGGTGTAGAAATTTGAGCGACAATATTTTCAAAGTACATTGTCGAATCGATCTGGAAAAAAATACAGTCGATTTGTTGCTTTTCCTCTACTTCTCTCAATTATCGATTTTAATCGAGTAGTCGATGCTTCTAAACGGGAATATAAACTTCTAAAGGAAACGATCGAAGCGATAAACGGCTGTTCAAACCAAGCTACCAAAACCCTACAATTATTTTTGGCATTACATAAAGTCATTATTGTTCAGTGGTAGAGTATGATACAATAAGTATCTTGTACAATGTTTTGGGTATCACTGTCTCTACATTTAATGCTGTCTCAATTCTTACTATCATTAATTTTAATTTTTTTTTAGAAAAGTGCATTTTTTTATCTTATTATTATATTTGAAGTAAAACATCGTGAAATAACCGGCTGTTCTACTGTTTTTACGATGTGTGACAATTTTTTTTAGGATCAGCAATTGAAAGCCCCACTGCTTGTGTGTTTGCCGTACCTAACTGTTAAAATAAAATACAACGAAAGTTCGGCATCTAAATAAATTTGACACTGCTGGCCCAATTTAGAATGCATAGCCAGGCATTCACTACACCAGAGATGGCAGAAAAAATGGATGTATCTGGATTTTAAACTAAAAAGGTACGACGCCTGTACTAGGCCTAAGAATTTGATCAGGTCCTAATTTTCATGAAATAAGTTCGTTTCTCAGCATTCTAATTATATCACATATTCATATTCATGAAGCGTTTCAACTGTGCCTCGTGTCAGTACAATATTGTGACAATACATAAACAATAGGACAAGAAAAGTCATGATAAACACCTTATAAAACCCTAAAGAACACCAGTACCCAGTCTCTCTCAGTACGCTGTCAGGCTGTATAACGATTTGACGGCTCTTTATTACCCAAAACGTATTATTATTATTATTATTTTTTTTTTTGACGTTATTAAATGTCATAGTTATTATAGCTATCACTTCCAACCGGCAAACTTCTTTGAATATACCAAAGCGAAGAAATTTCCTGATGTTAACAACAAAGGCGTCGAGGAATATGCTGCTTTAATTTTCTCAGTTAATTTATTATTTTTTTCCAAGATTGATTTTAAGCTTATATTCAGGGTTTATGAAAAGTATTGTGTGTTTTGGTTGACTTTATAGGATTAAACTGAAAGGAAGTTGATTGTTGAGCTAATCTTAATGCTCTAAATTAAATAAATAATGATAATAAAAAGAAATAATTATAATAGTGCCCCAAAAGATGTTTTATGTTTAGGCTAGGTTTGAAACATGAAATTTGAAGGAAGATTATTATTTAAGTAAAAATAATGCCCTGAAAATTAAAAAACACAAAAAAATAAAACAAAACAATTTAACAAATAATAATTTCACCAAGTTTAGGGTTTTATGAAAAGTATGCCGGATATATATTTCGGTTGGCTTTAAAGGATTAAACTGAAATGAAGTTTGAATGTTGAGGCGAAAAAAAGAAAAACAAAATGCAGCTCTAATATAAATACATTTAAAAAAAGGTACCCTGCCATTTTTTTCGTATTAGTCTGGGTTTACAGCATTAATTTGAAATAAAGTTGATTATAATTTCAGTAAAATATAATACTAAAAATTCGAAAAAAAAATTGCAATAATAATTAATACATTCGAAACAAAAATAACAATAAGAATCACCCCAGTATGTTTATATATTAGTGTCCCCGCTGCCATATATAATACACTTTTATTCTCTGCTTCTCGGGTGTCTGGTGGATTTAATTGTAAAGCCAGTTAATAACCAGGTGTGATGTTGATATTATAATCTTTATGATATCTTAAAATCCCACCCCAGTGCTATATATTATAATAATTAAAAAGGAAAAACGTCAGTAACGAAAAAAAGGAATTTGTGATAATGTGAAGTACCTTCAGTTTCATCCATTATCTTATAAGATCTACTTAAGAGATGTGCCAGAGCTGAGATTGTGAGCCACTGACATCTCAGCTTTTAACGACACGGTATTTAACGATCACGGTATTTAACGATCACAGACCTTGACGGGCAGTATTTGTATTGAAATAATTTGTCATTAATTATTTTGCCCATCCATTACCTTTCCATCAAAAGTCCATCCATGTAGTTCTTGTTTTTGTTATAAATAATGTAAATAGTTTCAGACAAAGGAAGCTATCTGTTTAATCGCCTCGAATTAGGTAAACAAACTCACATAAAAGCCCAACACATTTGCATTTGAAGACAGCCTGTGAATGGTTGGTATAATAATCTGGTTGTACTTAGTGACTACTGCAGTACTTGGTACATCAGGCTTTGGTATCGGTCACTCGTTCTAAAAGAAAACGAAAGCTATTCTGACCGTCACAAATCCGGTAGGTTGTGCTTAAATGGTGATTATGTGTTTGTTTTCGTAGTGCGTTTCTTCAAAACATGGATTTTCTCATTGATTGGCATTGTGTGACTTTAGCCTTTCTTCGTGATCCTTAGAGACCACATAGCTGTTTCAAAGTCTTTTGTTATGTTCAGTTGTTGATAGAATGATTGTATTTGAATAGGAGCCTTTCTATAAGACTCAATATAATTTAGGACACTATGAAGCTAAACTTCTGAACATGCTGGGTACAAATACATAGAATTCTTTCAAAATATGCTTTTGGCATTGTAATTTGAAAGTTATGTTAAAGTCGAATTCGAAAAAATCCCGGCATAGCAATAATTCAAATCGGCCAATACTTGTGAGATTTGAACTAGAAATATTCAATGCACTGATAATAAGACAGATTTTGTTCGTTTAAAACCGTTTAAAATGTTTTAATTTATACATTTTGATTTGGTTCAAAAAGGTGAAAGCACAAAAAATATTTGATATTTTCGTTTTTTGTTTGGTAAACAAGAGTTGTACGTTTAAACGTCCTGTCACATTGATATTACTAACTTCTAATAAGCTTTTATTACACTTCTTTTTATACTGTTTTCTATTTTTCGTAAAAAAGTACAATTTTTTCTGTTTTTACCATATGTTTTTATCTTTTTCTTTCCTTCTTCACCCTCTTTTTGCGTGTTCATTTTGAATCGCTGCCTATATTTACCCAGGTGCTGTCAACTCTTTACTGATCAATCAGCCTTTACAGTTTGTAGTCAGTCAGACGTCCAATGGCTCGTAAGCCTTTAGTGGGCGTCCATTATTTGTGGTTTTGTATCTGAGCTATATCAGCTAACATGTTTTATTGATATAAGTCCCTTAGTCGTTGTGATAAACACGTTGGCCATCCTTCGCTAATTACAACTATCAAAATGTCGTGTTCCGATAACCATCAAGCGCTGTTGTGCTTCTCAGTATCGTCGTTTGTCGTCATTATTCCGAATTGTATGTATAACTATCCTTTGATAAACGACCGAACACTCATCGTATTTATATCGTCGTTTTTCGTTATTATTCCGATCGTTTATCCTTCGATAAACGATCGAACATTCGTCGTATTTTAATACATCCTCGTTTATCGGTGTTATTATTCTGAAGTGTGTCAGAAATTATCCTTTGATAAATGATCAATTACTCGTCGTATTTGTATCGTCGTTCTTCGTTATAATACCAAAGTAAGTAACTAATATCCTTTGATAAATAACGATTGAACCGAAAGGCGTATTTTTAGTGGAAGTCCTTCGTCATTATGCCGAAGTAGCTATCTATCATCTATGACATATTTTGATAATGATCGAAAACTATTAAGTTTATGAATTACTCTCAATAATAATCGGCCATTCGTCGTGTGCATGAACGTTTATCGATGTTTTCGTCATGATGCCGGAATCCATATCTGTATCATCTTCCGGTGTATGAATGCAGATAAAAAACGTAATATCACGCCATGGCTACGCCTTTGTGAAGTAATCCAATAAACGTAAGCGTAAAATCACAATGGATGATAATCGGTCACTCGTCTTGTCTTGACGTCTCGTCCTGCCGAGATCTATTAGTCATTCTTCGTTACTAGGTCGTGTTCGTCAAAGTGATGCTAAAGTGTATACGATACGTGTTTGGTTGTACGTACGTTTCATTTTGTTGGTTAGCTCATACAAACTGTGAGCTAACCAACGAATTTAACCAAATGAACCTAGTTATAAGAAATAACTGGTTTTAACAGAATTCGAATATTATTGATGTGCGATAAGATCGAATGGACAACTAGGAAGACTGTACATACGCTAGCTGTTATAACCGCGCTATCATTTATAAATTTTATGGTCATATTCAAAGTATTAAGAATACCACGTAAGACTCCTTAAAAGTGTTGGTCTGTACGTCATCAAGAACAACGGCTGTTATAATGACGCGGCTTTTTAGGAACCAATGTAAAGTGTCGGAATCGGAATGTAGGAAGAATTAGATCTTAATCAAGAAAACAAGGACTTGCCTCATGGTAATATGTATCGTTAAGGCGAAAATCGTTGCGTCACTGCATTTTTTAGAATTAACTTCGGTTATACCATTTCTGATCGGTAAATCAACTTTGACGCAGGATAAGAATAGTAGCGGGGGCGGAGAAAGCTCGAATCAATCAGTGAATAAATTTGCGCCAACTGAATTCACAAACGCTATGCCTCCAAAGGAGATAGATGAATCAGAATAAGGAATCCAACCGAAGTTAGACAAAATGCATGTTGTAATGCAATGATTTTCATTCTAAAACCATCAGTTACGCTATCCAACTCTTTTCGGCAACCACTAATCCTGTAATTTTCCGCAGTCTCGTGTTATGACTAACATCTTTCTCTACTGATTCTACTATCATCAAACGTACTTCCGTCCTGAGATCTCTTGATCCATAACATACTAAGCACATTCAGTCCTTTGCTATCGATGTTTGTTTCAGACCTCAAACCTCGTGAATATAAAATGAACTATAAAAATGCACGTTTATTGTAAATGAATGATGATTTTTTAATGACTCATGGAACTAATTAATTCATAACAGTCTTAAAAATGATTTCAGGGACATCGAAACGTCGACTATCGCTTGTATTATTGTTTATTGTCAAAACTATCAATAAATCTACAGTCACTCGTGAAATGCGAATGATTGTTATGGTTATAAGTTTATTTTATTTTATTTCATTTTATTTTTATTTTATTTTATTTTATTTTATTTTATTTTATTTTATTTTATTTTATTTTATTTTATTTTATTTTATTTTATTTTATTTTATTTTATTTTATTTTATTTTATTTTATTTTATTTTATTTTATTTTATTTTATTTTATTTTATTTTATTTTATTTTATTTTATTTTATTTTATTTTATTTTATTTTATTTTATTTTATTTCATTTCATTTTGTTCTATTCTATTTTATTTTATTTTATTCTATCTTGAATTTTTATTTCATTTTACAGTAGTTTTTATTTATTTCACTTCATTTCTGTTGTGGCATGTGTTATGCTCTTTTATTTTATTTTATTTTTTTCCCAAATTAAATTTCATATATTCAAGACTAACCGAAACACTTAGCTTTATCTCAATTAATCGTATATTGAACCTTAAAATGCTTTCAGTGAAAACTTAACCAGTAGAAAAAATTAAACCACAGAAGATAATAATTCCATCCATTTTTAATAATAAATTGATTATCGATACTATATTACCCCAAGGTCATATATAGTCATATGGAATGACATCATAGTTTGCGTAGGAAACGAGTGCTTTGTCTGATGCCTCAAGTCATTCTTACCGGATGAAAACAAGACCAGCCATTCCTTGCACAGTAGCCACTGTTTGCGCTGATGCTTTTATAAGAAGAGTTTGTATAGCTAAAAGCAGGGCACAGAGCCATTAAGCGCTGGTAAGTCTTTTTAATGTACATAGCTTATTTTACGCCTTTTCTGCAGTCAATGTCGTGCTGTTAAAAAGTCTAACTGTTTTTATTGAGGAAAATGCCAGTGTTCTTGCTATATTCAGAAATGATTACGTACAGTACATTTTTTGCTTAATGTTAGAGGGAAAGACAGTGGTTTGATAACTGACGATAAGAACAAACCTTGACGCAAGCAAGAGTTTTAATTAACATTATTTTCTTGTGGTAATTCTGCGTTTTAAGTAAATTCTTGAAATAATCGGCAATGATACTATATAATTTTAACATCAGCTATCAATACAAAAATTGGCTCTATTTTTAGATAAACATTTCAGTAAAGACAAAAACTGACCAATCACCCTTCAGCAAATCGCTGATTTCCGATAACACTTTTCATGTTTTTTAACTGAAATAACATATTTGCCTTTGAAGGTTTCTAGAAAAAACTCAGACTTTTGTTATTACTTTGAGATAAGCATTTATGAGAAAGCGAACATCGTTAACTGAACAATCATCATTCAACAAATCCCTTTTGATTTCTCCTATGATTTGACAAGATAGCTTGTACAAGTTTCAGAAAAAATCAGATGTTACTGTTTGTTTCTATTTTTGAATAAATATTTATGTAAACGAAATAAAAATAAATGACCAATCACCGAAGACTGAATCTCCTTTAATTTCCCTCAACACGTACACTTGGTATTTCGTTTGACACACTGCACTTTCGCCTTTTCAAGTTTCTAACAAGTTTCTAAAAAAACACTGAACAGTAAGAAAATCCCGACTTTAGTTTCTACTTAATAAGAAACAGGATGAACTGCCCAATCACTGCATAAACAAGAAACAAGACATGGGATTAGCTGTCCAATTACTATTCAGCAATTCTGCGTCGATTTCCGCTAATATTTTTTTCGTTTTTTTTATACACATTCGGCTTTACAGTCAGACTAGTTGCCTTTTGTTTCTGTTTTAGATGGGCATATATACACAAGAATCAGGATTACCGCCGATTCCGATGAAGCGCGACTACTTAGATTTTAATATCGTGTTTTGCACTTTGCATTACACGGACGTCAATCATTCTCAGTAGTCTCAATTCAACTCAGATAAACCGCAAATGGACTCAAGATATCTTAAGAAATTCTCTTTCTTTTTTTTTTAATCGATACCAATCGAATTAAAGGTAGAATTTGTAAAATTTGTAAAATTTGTATTTTTTGTGGGGAATGATGATTGACGTCAGTTGAATGCAATGTGCACGTGCAAATGTTGATGTCTTGGTGGTCGCGCTTCATCGGAATCGGCGGTAACGGTCCAATTACGGTTAATCAGCAAATCATGCCCTGGTTTCCGCCCTGCAATTTTTTTCTACCACAAACATTTTCAAGTTTTAGCAAAATCTGGCTTCCGTGTCTATTTTTGACAAGAACTACTAATAATAATACTTTATTCAAATTTAACAACTTGAAAAGGAGAACCACGAGGTTAGCCCTATGAAAAGGTCTCCTAACAAAAAGAAAATTAAACAATATTAATGAAAACAATAAAATATATCTACATATATACATATAAATATATTCAAAATATATCAATAACACTAGAGGATAGATTATAAAATTATATGGCTTTGTTTATACGTAATTTAATTCTGAATCTAATCAATAAATATCCATAAACTTTTCCAAACCTCTTTTAAAACTATTTATGATATGTCCTTCTTTAAATAAATTATTTGGCAGATCATTCCATTGTTTCACAATTCTAACAAAAAAAGAGTTCTTGAAACAATATATATTCGCGCTGACTTAGTTTGTAACATGTATTGATGATTGGCTCTAGTTGTTTTACTTTTGCAGTACTCGAAGTAATCGTTTAAGTCAAGGCCATTTAATCCAAACACTGTCTTATAACATTCTACTAAGGACAGGTATTCTCTTCGGTGTTCAAGAGTGTCCCAATTTAGTAATCTACATCGTTCTTCATAAGACATCTCACAAGGTTTTTTCGATAGCTAGGATGTCTTTGATCAAATAGAGGGTGACCAAACTGGACTAGCGTATTCTAAGATTGGTCTTCCTAATAACTTGTACAGCATGGAGAAAATTTCTTTATTTTTACTGCCAACTGTACGCTTTATTGAGCCCAGGGTCCGGTTGTACGAAGGGTGAATAGCGCTATCCAGCGGATAAATCCTTATCCAGCGGATAAAATCTATACAAAATCTATACAGTGGATAACTCTTATCCGGTGGATAACTTTATCCAACCTTCGTACAACCGGGCCCAGAACCTTATTTGCCTTATTTACTGTTAGATCCCTTGGTATGGAAGGGATAAATACCGAGAAGCAAGGCTTGATGCATGTATATGGATAAAAGCCGAGCTTCGAGGTATTTATCTACCTTATTATATGATTGAGGAGGGTTTCAAACAAAAGCGATTCAAAAACTGAAGACAAACACTAATTGGAACATTATTACCGAATTCCCAGAAGGAAACCTTAAATAATTGTTTTTCAATTCTATTCAGAGCAACACTAACGAACTTCATGATAACATACAAAAGATTTTTTTTTTTTTTTTTTGAGAAGATTCCATCAGTTAGCTCAGTATAGTATAGCGGTTAAAAGCGGATATAGGAAGGTCTTGGGTTCGAATCTCAGTCATTTATCAAATACTTTTTTCCACCAAAAATCGCTACTTAGTGTATTTCCAAGAAAATTTCTCATTGTCCACACATAGATGACCTAAGGAAGTAGTGGGACGAAATTATAAATTCAAGGGTTTTAATTTATCTAGATAAACCCCGGGAATTATAAATTCAAGGGATTTATCTCGATAAATTCCGGGGAAGACCTAGATAAAACCCTTGAATTCATAATGCCGGGATATAAGCGATATAAAGCCCCATGAATAACAAAGAAACCCGACTCAATCATATTATAAGACCAGGATAAATTCACTGGAAACATTAACTCCTAAATCTTTGTAATGTTTGACGACACATTTTAGTCATACTACTCCTTTTGTTTCTGACTTATCAACAAAGAATTCTTGTACACCGTGCACGCATTTACTATACTTGGTTAACAATAGTGATTCTATGTTATACGTTTCAAATTGTGCGCGTCACAGAATTCAATTCAAAATAATTTGTTGCTGTGATAAATTGTAGACAACAGAAACACAAAATCATCGACATCGCTTCAATATTTACCTAACTTTGAAAATCCGTGTGCTTATATTGTATTAATCAGTTACAGTCTTCAGGAAACAAAGAAAAGAAATATCGAGCAGTTTTCAAATGATCGCATGTTTTGCGAAAATGCCCGTGAAACCGGAGAAAATGTAAACAATGAGTTTGCAGCTTCATTCATATATTCATTCGCTTTGGCGAAATGGCGTTGCTGTCTATCAAGTTTTTCCATTAAGTACTAGGGGGATATGAGAATAGAATGAGCGATTTTGGGGGTAAATAGATCCAAGAAGTAGTAAAATTTGCCAAGGGAAGTGTGGTCTTTAATTTTTGCATAAATTCATACCCTTAATTTAAAGGACCTAAAATATCTCCAAATCCGTCTTGTAGATTTCGATGAGATTTCCTTCAGAGGAAGGCAGACGATAGCATCCAAGGTATATGTAGCGACGAGCTTTTCCTTAACAAATGCATTTGAGAGTCAAAATTCGACCCGAAGCATTTGACGTCATTATCACGTGATATTCCGTCCGATCTCCCCAAAACATATTCAATATTGATTTTCAGTCTATATGTAACTAATGTGTTATATAATGGATATGAAATTAAAGTCAATCTGTTTAGGCATGAGAGTTTCAAAGTTGGAAGGTGTCCATGTAAAAGTATTGGGTCGAGCCACCTTAATGGCAGCTTATAATGTGGTTGCTAGCCAGTCGTACTACTTCCAAAGGATTGATATGAGCTTCAGGACCGTAATAAAAGCTGAGACAACAAAATCTTTTAGAACAAATCAATCTCTATAAAACCTCCTCTTGTGGTAGTAAAGCGGCTTGTTGTTCGATACGAAAAAGTACAATTATTTTGGACAGCTACTTTCATCTCGCTCTAAATCGACTGCGATCCCACGAACGGGGAAGGAGAAATAATATTAAAAAGCAGCGGCAAACAGATACGATGATAATAATTGTTCTCTTCAAATAAAACAGTACAAAGGTTATTACTTAGATAGAGAAGAAACGGACTTACTAGTCAAATGGTTTTCAACTGAGTGCGCAATGTCTCTTTGAATGTTTTTCTTTCTAGTGAACCTAAAGCAAATCGATACTGATCCGCAACCTGATCCTGCAGTTGCTAGAATGGCGTTCGTGACGTCAAAAAAGGCAATAACGTTGAACACGAATTCAAAGCCAAAAAAATAGACACCCCCCTCCCTCTTGACATCCGCCTTTTCGAGTTTCTAGCAAAAAGTCAGCTTTTTTTCTATTTCATTTAGATAAACATCCATAAATATGATCATGCGACTGACTAATCACCGTTCACCAAATCTCGTTCCTCTGATTTCTCCTAAACCCTTTTAGGTTTTTTACTCGTAACACACTTTCACTATAATTTAAAGCTTCAAGAAAAAAATCAGCTTTTTTTCTATGTCATTTAGATAAACATCGATAAAAATAGTCAACTGACTAATCACCGTTCAGCAAATCTCCTCTGATTTCCCCTAACACTTTTTATAATGGGCCTAAGGGCCCATTATACCTGTTTTGAGGGACTTAGGCATGATCGGAATTTTTTGGGATAGGGTGAATTGCTAAATTGCAATTAGATTGAGTACCCCTTTTGGCGTAAACATGCTTAGAAATCAACGAAATTTGCTTTAGATACGAGAAGTAAGGTGATTGCATGCCTTTTCATGGAAAATTCGACTAGAGGAAATGTAAGTGATCGACTTGAATTGCAGTTTAGAACATTCTAAATTCAAATTGGTATGAGCACGTTGATTAATTATTTCAAGACTGATATCGATCTCAGTTCTACTGTCGCCAAATCGTCATATACTATACTAACCTTTTATAATAGGTTCAATCTACAACGATCTACAAAAAGTATTATTAAAAATTTACAGTTTCAATTGTAATTTGCTTTAATAGCCGATTAGTTTTTAGTAGCTCGGAAAACAAAGTGGGCGGCATAATTAGCATTGATGTGTTATTCCGCTTCAAGTCGAGTTGTAAACAAAGGGATAATTAGGACTAAAGCAGGTAGAAATGTGTCTTAACATGGACAAATTAGGGAGAAGTATCAATGTTTTATTACTGTTTTTAGTTTTAACGTTCTGATGTTCCGGACCTCATATTAGGATAACTTAAAATTGAAAGAATAGCATTTTCCCTCACTGTCGGTCACCGCTTTGAAGTTAGTGAGCAACTATATCTGCCGTAATCTTGTGTTGGAATGAAATTGTATATTCTTCATGGCTAGAAAAAAAAACCCCTGATAATCACTGCTTTGTCGTTTTGGAGTGATATTCAAATACTTTGAAAATAAATGTCTACCCAATATTTCCTGATGAACTGATAAACTCTTGCGGACACGTACCCCGCTATAACGGACATCCCGGTAGTACGACTAGACAAGTATAGCTAAATCCCCTCCTGGCATTGCAGACACCCGCTATATTAACAGCAAAGCTGCTGACTCTTCGTGAGATCGAAAACTTACACTTGAAATTCTTTTTGCATTTTTTAGATAGCAAAAAATATTTGGTACAATCAAATAATTCGAATTACACGCAATTTGCCCATTATACTTGACGCTATTTTCTTGCGTCAAGACTTGTTAGGTTTTTATCTGACACACTTTCGCCTTAATTTCAAGTTTCGAGCAAAAATCTGCCGTTAATGTGCGTTTAGCCTTAGGGAATGGACCAACATCTGCGTGATAGAGGTATAACTGAGAAATTGTCGTCGCTAAATGAGGATGTTAGAAAAGTGGGCTTCTCAATATAGACAGTGCGTCAACTTAAATTATATTCAACGCACGTTTATTCCTCCTACACAACTTTTTGAAATCACGTCCCAGTATTCCTTTAAATTTTGTTAATTACTGTAAATTAAGAATACGGAGAAGTTGCTTATGTGAGGAGATTAGTGGAGAGGGTGAGAAGGAAATTAGGATTCAGCCGAATGGAAACTGTCCGTTTTGTATCAGTGAAACGAAATAGTCATGTATTACACATTTTTAATTAACGAGTCATACGGAAGGCTTTTCACCAGGCAGCTTAATTATAAGGTGAAATAAAAAGAAATTAAACAATGCCCACTTCATTTTTGCACTGTAAATCTACTTTAAAATTCATTACCTCTTGAGGGATAACACAATTGGTAAAAAACAAATCTATGAAATACAGCGGGTTTCGTGATTTCTTGCATAAATATCGCCTTTTTATGGTTAGAGAGCAATTGCAAGCGATTTTATTATCGTCAAATATTATGTTTCCGGACATTTTAATTTGCAATCAAAATCGACTTTAGAAGTGACGCTTTTGCTGGCGGCTCGTTTTTGTATTCTTTGTCACAGATTAATATCGTATTTTATTTATAATTTGAAGAAGGAAAACAGCGGAAGCAAACGGGATGAATTGAAAGCAAAATATTCTCACCAACTAAGTGTTCGCTTATATAAATGGTGATAATTCTCTCAATTCACTTATGTCAGTGGAAAAAACCTGAAGAAGAAAAGTAAGAAAATGAAGACCACTTTGTCAAACAATATACAGCATATAATGTACAGTATATTAATACGTAATATATAGTATATATATTTAATATATAGTGCACTTTGAAACTTTATTAGTATCTTCGTTTACCTTTCTTTTAACTCACTTATGACAATGAAACAAACTTCAAAAAGAAAAGTAAGGAAAACTCTTTGTCAAGCAATATAAATACATATAGTGGATAGCTCCTTTATGTACTATGGATTATATTAGCATTTTAGAACCTTTTTAGTATCTTTGTTTACCTTTATTTGACTTAACTAGACGCGAAAAGAAGAGGGCAAAAATGACCTTTACAAACTAGTTCAATATGTGATGTACAGTTCTAAAACTTTTTTTAGTATCTTTGTCCTTTCTGTCAATTAAATTATACCATTGAACAAACTTGTGGAAGAACAAGCAAAAATGACCTAAAAATACAGTGTATTTGACAAATTGCATTTATATAATGTATAATATACATTGTAGTTCTAATTTTTTAGGTATCTTTGATTTTTTACTTTATTCTGTGAATTCATTTATAAACCTCTTGCAATCAATTTCCTTTCCTGCTCAATTTGGAGGACACAACACGTTTTGCAGAAGAAACGTTTTCAATTCTCAAAAACGAGAAAAACGGTTGTTTTGTTATCGAAATTGAACCGGAAAGGGTATTCGTGCAAGTGGTCTATAGCATATTACCGTGTGTAAATACATATATAATGCATTTATAAAATATATGATGTACAACATATGGCGTATTTATAAAGAATCCAATAAATATTGCATTTCTTAAGATTATTTTATATTTCTGTACTCTGTTCTTAATTTGCTGTTTTGTTTCTTCACAGACTCAACAATCAAAAATCGATGAAGCTCAAACATGAATAATTCTACTCTGGCCAACAAAACTAACACGAAGATTTTATCATCCTCGGGTGTCATTGGCTGGTGTCTCGCTTACGCGACTGTGGACTTTCTTATAATAATCGGCAACAGCGTTGCTATAATAATATTTACAAGAAGCAAACTACTACGCAAGCGCACCCATTATTTCCTCTTGACTTTATCAATAGCAGACATGCTTGTGGGATGTATCTCGCTTCCAATGTTTATTCACCATGTCTCAGTGATGGACTCTGGCGCTGTCAGTCCATTATTTAATAACATTTATTTGACCTTGGACATATTTACGGGTTTTGCATCCATATTTGCTCTTACTATTATTGCATTGGAGAGACTTTATGCAGTGGCTTTACCAAACTGGCACCACACAACTCAATCGTACGTTTATTTGATACTTATTGCAGTCATTTGGTTTTTTGCTGGAATCTGTGGCTCATTCCGTATGCTGTTTTCCTACGAAAAGATCGGGAAAGAATTCTTTTATAACACAACAATGACAGCACTGTTCACATCTCTAGGGATCATTTGCTTAGCTTATGTTTGCATCGCCATTAAAGCAAGAATGCGCATCAACGAAAAGACTAAAAAAGCGATTGAGAAGAATCGTAAACTTGCTGTCACGCTAAGCATTGTGACTTTAATCTTTGTTGTCACGTGGTTACCCTTTTATCTTCTAAACATGGCTTTCAGAGTATGTGACAAGGACAGCTGTGCAGCCCTCGGTAAAGTCGATTATAACATCGTACTTTTCAGCAAATTTTTACAGTACTGCAATTCCTTCATCAACCCCATAATTTATTCCTTCAAAATACCAGATTTCCGAGTAGCTCTTCTTAAGCTGTTTGGCCGTCAAGTGGTCACACGACCAAGTTCTACTTGGATTTCACTAAAAGACACTAAAAAACGACCAAGTACCAAGTCAGTACAAAATGAAAATGGCAACGGAAATGAGAATGGTATTTTCCGGAAGCGAATCAGCTCCAATGAAATTGACTCTGCGGCAGAATGACTGCAGTTTATATAACTCTCAAGAATATCCAACATTGTTTATTCCAGTCCATAAGGACCCAACATTGTTGTGTCACACTTTGGTGATAACAAAACAGAAGAAATGTTGGACGTTGTTGTCTGTAAGGTTATCCAAACGCATTCATCATGTTAGAACAATGTTTGGAGTCGTTTTCCAACATTGTTGAGAGCGTTTGGGCGAGCCTTAATAAGTGTGTCGTTTGAAATAGTGGGTAATTATGCTTTGCTTCGCCTCATACTCTTTGTCAAATAAGGTGAACTATAATCTGGTTACAGTACATCACTCTTCATAATTTTATAAGGGACATTTAATTTAGAGGGTTTTCGTGTGTTTTTTATTACATAAATCTACCGTGAACGGCCGATTAAGCCCGTCCTCGTCTGCAAGGTGATTTTTAATACGTCCCCTCCCCTCCCGGCACTAAGTGTTTGTTTCGATCTCAAAACTCTGCTCTCGTAATCTCGCCATGTTTCAGAATTACCATTCACCTACCCTAAAAATGAATGATTTATTTTATACTTGTTTTTGAATAATTCCTTTGTGCAGAGGCCTCCGATCCGGTCCACAATGGGGGTAGTCTCTCAGGGTGGACTACGACACAATCATCTGGACAAAAGTCTTGTTTAACCCATTTGTGTAACAACAACACGAATTGTGTTCTAACTGTCTTTCTGATTTCGAAAAGACGCTTGTGATTGATTGCTTCTTCGTTTCATTCTATTGGATATTTACCTGGCACCAGTCTCTAGCTCGCGTCATGTGACTGACGAGCATTCAATAAGAAATGGTGCCAGAAGGGCCTTCTCAATTAGCCAATTGCAAGCTTCTTTTCGAAATAAGGGCAGATGAGGGTCAAAAACACAATAGGCGATTTGCATGATGGCGTCATTTTACTACTCAACTTCCACAGAATGCTTTACGAATTGTCTTTCTTATTTATGCTTTCATTTCCTCTTGAGAAAAGGAGCTAGAACAATTGTCACTTATAAGAAAGTAGGCAAAGCATTGTGGTAGTTGTAATATATGACGGAGTAATACAAGCTGCCTATTCGTGTCGCTAACTACTGAATACTATAGAAGATAACGAACAACAATAGAAAACAATGGTTTTAAAGTCTACTACTAACTATTAAGTGTACTATTTTTTTCACCGGATAAATATAATCACTCAACACAGACGAACTAAATGATAGTTTTGTCCGGATGTAATGCCATTGGGGTTTATTCGTTCTTTTGCGGTAATAATAGTTTGTTTCATTACAGCCCATTCTTGTTTGGAGTGTTTATTAATAGTTGCCTAATGACGTCCCTGATTGCAATTTGAATATCCATTTATAAATGTACATCCATATATCGACAAGTAGGAGCTAGTCATTGTATCAATGAAAATTCAGCCTGATTTGTCATTGAGGAAATGTTACTTTATATGAAACAGAGAGAATTTAGATATGATTCAGAACAATGTCGATTTAAGGTATCCAGGGACATTAATTTTAATGAAAAGATGTATATAAGATAACTTTGATAATCTTGGAGATAAATTATTTTTAATATATCTGTTTCTTTGGCGCTGTTACACGCTGGAATTTCTTCTGCAACTGCTTACGTATACGCAAAGCCGTTGTGAAAGGAAGTGCATGAATAGACCTTTCCCCAAAATGGCGGCCGAATTTTTTATCAACCTAAGACGTAATGATCCCTGAAATACTAAAGAGTGTGTTTCAGTTAGTAACTGTGCAAAAATTTAGAAAGTTCCAATTAAAATCCGCAGAGATATAAATTTTTGAAATTTGCTAATTTTACAGACAAATGTATGTCTGGCCGGGGTTATAGCATATACACCCAGCCATACATTTTCTGTAAAATTTCAAAATATGAAAAATCCATATCTCTGCGGATTTTCATTGGAACTTTTTAAATTTTTTCACATTTACTAAGTGAAATATGCTTTATAGTATTTTTGGGATCATTACGTCTTGGGTTTAAAAGCAAATTATGCTAATGAACGGCGGCCATTGTGGAGAAAGTCCTATTACAGAAGCAGAAATCGGCAAAAGTTGCTAGAGCTCGGTTATACTTTTCGCAGCGATTGTAGCAACTTGTCTTGCAATGGTATTGCGCGCCGCAGGCTAAAACACTGCAATGGTTCGTGTAACGTAATTCGCATTTGCGAGACCATTTGCAGAAAATTGTAGCGTATAACAGCGCCTTAAGGTTGGGAGGTCAGTTACAGATGAAATTTGCATGTAAATATGTAAATTAAAAATATCTGAGCTATACACCAATTCAAACGTTTAAAGTTTGCTTCATGTTAGAACCACAGTCCGAATAGTTAACTTGGTTGAAGGTTGGTCGTTCGATTCGTTCGGCAGGTCTCCGATCTGTAGCTTGAAATAGTTGAGATCGAAGGTACTGCTTTTATAATGCACATTGAACGACATCTTTATGTTTTCTTGATTAAGGATGCTTAACCCCAGACCGTCATTAACCTTGCATTTAAGGAGCTTGATTAGCACGGCAAAACGACTGTGCATACACGACATTTAGCAGGCTCACGCGCGTTCGCGTCTTGACCACAGGAATTCTAAGCAACATTTAAGTTTTCTTTCTTTTCTTTTTATCATTAGATTTTTCCATGCCATATCTTGGAGCTTGATTTTGAGCATGGGTGAGAACATGAAAGTACTAGGCGGAAAAGGGAGGCAACAAATAAAATCAATACAAAGCCCTTAACCTGATCTTTTGGGGACTGAGTGTTTGGCTTCTGTGGCGTTTCACTGTCGAATGCTTCACTGGGGAAGAGGCGCGCATGCACGTTTCAATTTGCCGCGATGACGAGGGTATAACCAATAACATTCTACAGGTACAGGTGTGGTCCTGATATATTCTGTTTAAATTTGCTGTGTCGTTTTTTTGTATGCCTCCTATGGCATGTAACCGTCGGAAACAATAAGGAGTTCTAGGATAGCTCAAAATTTGTCGCAATATCACACTTGACTGTAGAAGATTTTTGTAGGGGTGCATATAAGTAGTCTCGGTCTCCTGGTTTTGGTGGACGTTAATTTGACTTGTCTATTAGCGTTGTAATCGTTATCTCTCTAATATGCTAATACATTTTAACTGATATTGCATTTGGGACCTCAGTTACATATTTTCAAAATCTTCGTCGTAGAGATATCGATGATGCCATTTCTTTTCTTTGAGCACCTTTTAAAAAGGACTTGTACTCTGTCGGCGAGCGTTACTGCACATCAGTCAATCAGAATGACCACAGGAGGCCCAAGCGCATTACCTAACTTATGCTGATACGCTTGAATAAATATTGCCAGATAATGAGCTTGGGCTGCCTATGGAATGACGAACTGATATAATAGGACAGACCACACACACCGGCAACTTCATGGCCTACTCTCCTCGAATATAAATAGTGGTGTGGGTTCTTTAACGTCCCTCCAATGCCAGTCGTGAAGTGTGCTGGAGAAACGCGGGGCCTACTGTTTAACGTCCTTATCCGAGAAGACGGGAAGGTCTAATTTCAAGACACTGACACCCGTCCGGGGAATCGAACTCCGACCTTCCGGCACTCATCCAACTGAGCCGATCGTGTGGCGGTTGACTCAGTTATACAAAAGACAGCACTTCTGTTTTAGCAGAGGAGTTCAATCGTTTCTTCATATCCGTAGGGGAAACGCTCGTCTGCATCGGAAAACTCGCTGAAACTTACGGCCTGCGCACCTTACCTGATGCGTTCATTTCAAGCCTCTCTAATCTTCCTGGTGATGAACTATTTGAATTCAGACCAGTCCTTTGCTCAGATGTTCGTAAGGTGATTAAGGACAATCCTGTCGTTGGAGTCGTCCATTTTTCCACGTGCATGGAGGAAGGCTGAAGTTGTTCCTCATCTCAAGGGAGGTGACCATGAGGTGCCAGATAAACCTAGGTTATTCCTCTGGCCTTTATTTAAAGGAAAAAATCCCTATATTTTTGTCCTCTCATTTCTATTTTTCGCTGAGCGGACGGATATCACCTCGGACGGGGGGATATCGCAGAATAAGTGTCCGCTAAAAATGTACCACGTGACCTGTTTTAGCCAATAGGTGCACGTAAAATTTTATCGGTGGGATATAATAAGAGATATTAGGCGATTTTAGGGCCTGGAGTAGGCCTTGGTGTCCCTGTCTTCATTGGAAGAAAAAGCTTATAAACTAAACTAAACTAAACTAAACTATATTCAAGATTAGGAATTGATGTATTTGGTAGGGCACGGTGTATCGTTTTCCATAGTGACGCACTGTTAGACTGTGAACTGACATTAATTGCCATTGGATATATTGATGACTTGATGACAGTGCTGATAATTTAAAGTAATAGCAGGACGTTTCCTGCTCCTGTGAAAGCTAAGTGGTTGGGAACAGCAATGACGATACGTGACAAAGGACCACATGTACAAAAGGAGAAAAACCTAAGATAAACCACATCTCTGACTTTTCTTGCCAAGAGAGCAAAGGCTGCGAACAATCCAGTGTTCGGTTCTAATGTTGATTCGAAATACGCAAAGAACAGAAACGAAAGGACTCAGAGTTACCAAACCCGAAAGTGCGGTAATATCACCGTCACATCTGCCACTACACTTACGTTACAAGTTATGACGCAAGAAACAATACTCTTCAAGAGTCTAACGTGTACCAAGTCGCACAAGAAAGAGTAAAGTTTGTCATACAAAAGGAACGGTGGGACAATTGTTTGAAAGGTCGTACACCGAGTCATATGGCCAAATTCTGTTATCAGAAGGCGGCCTGCGAAGTGAAAGGGTGTAGCGGCAAGTACCACACGCTGCTCCACCACGTCAACACCACAATAAATAAATAAATAAATAAATAAATAAATAAATAAATAAATAAATAAATAAATAAATAAATAAATAAATAAATAAATAAATAAATAAATAAATAAATAAATAAATAAATAAATAAATAAATAAATAAATAAATAAATAAATAAATAAATAAATAAATAAATAAATAAATAAATATAAATATATAAATAAATATATTTACAAGCGCAAACTCAACCTCTCTCGCTCACCAAGACTCATGGAGATAGAAGTATATGGACGACCTTACAGTCGCAGAAGGTTTCTCCGTCCATCAGAATAAAAGCAACATGCAAGTAATAAGTGCTGGACAGATCGTACAACATGTAAACAAGTCACATATGAAGCTGAATCCCACAAAATGCAAAGAAATGGTAATATGCTTTCAGAAAGCCCTCCCAAACATTTCTGCAATTACCATTGAGGGTACTCTACTGGAAAGAGTGTCGTCTTATAGACTGCTTTAGCCTCCTCCGCAGGCAACCTTTTGGGCTTCCTGTGCAAAATTTTGAGAAGAAAAAAGACTGGCCTGGCGTCCAGGCCACTACGTGTCTTTAACACAGGAGGCCCAAAGCGAAAAAGCGAACAGTTGCCTGCGGAGGAGGCTAAGACTGCTTGGTGTGCAGCTTACGTCTTCGAACAATCTCACATGAAATGAACATATTGACACCATCACTAAAAAGGCAGCAAAGCGTATCTATTCAGTAAGACTATACTCAAACGAGCTGGAGTCGCTGATGCAGAACTGGTCCACCTTTATGCAGCTTGTATTAGATCCCTTATGGAATATGCAGCTAGCGTGGTACGTCTCTGCTCCTAACTACCTTAACGACCAACTAGCAAGTGTACAAAGGCGCGTTCTCAGAATTATCTTTCCATGCAGCAAGTATGCAGATGCGCTGTTAAAGGCTAACATTCCGTCTATGTTGGCCCGACGGCTTCACGACTTATCTATGGCGTTCTTTAAGCAGATGCGAACCCCGCAACACAAACTGCATCACCTCGTCCCACAGCAGTATCACAGTATCTACGCAACACGATCACAGATCACAGACTAAAGGATGTCTTTTTTTATTTTTAAACTCAGTTCTTGTCAGAGAGTATAGTAAAGATCTTTTTATCTTATTTTTATACCTCCATATTTTCTGAGATATCAAATTTCAAATTTCAAAATGCAAATGTGATGACGTAAAAGGAGTCATCACTTATTATACAAAAACAAGAGGACTTAAAATACTCTCATTTTTTCATTTGCAAATTATTTCCGTTGGTAAAGCCTTTTGTTTAGTGAAAAATCTGGTTATCAAATTGAATACCTCTTTTTGTAAAAGCCATGAGAAGCTGGTGGTATTGCTTCATTTTACGTCATCACATTTGCATTTTGAAATTTGAAATCTTTATTTAACAGGAGGTATAAAAATAAGATAAAAAGACATATACTTTACTAGTATATTCTCTGACAAGAACTGGGTTTTAAAATAAAAAAAAGATGATTATATGTCCGCATAAGGGATTTGAATATTTACATAGTAAACAGTTGCATGTAAACATATAAGAGCGCACATTTCGGCTTTGCAAAACGTAAATTTATTTGAAACTGCTAGAGTAAGATTCTAGCTTCTAAATTTGTCTAGTCTGGATAGAAAAGTTGGACCATACTCTTAATAGAAAAGTTGTAACGAGTTGACTGCTAGCCGGTCGTGTGACTTCTGAAGGATTGATATGAGCTTCAAGATGGTATCAAAAGCTGGCGGCACAGAAAATCTTTTAGAACAAAGAAAAATATATGAAACCTGCTTACTTTGTGGCGATACGAAGCTGTCGTTCAGACTGTCGTTCGATACGAAAAAAAAAATTTTTTTTAAGGCTATACCTTCCTCTGATGCAATCCCGCGTTCGGGGAAGCAAGAAATAATAATAATAATAATAATAACAAAAAGAAGCTAACAAAACAGCTATTACACAGATAAAACATTATAAAGGATTATTACTTAGACAATAAAGAAGCGGACCTTTTAAATTAAATGCACTTTGAATGAGTGTTTAATGTCTCTTTTTTTTTTATTTCTCTTAAACACTGTGCCAAAAGGCAAATATTCAAGAGTATTCAGAAAAAGAATATCGCTTCTTGACTTGGAGTATTCTAGGATATTCGAGACGGATGATATACGTGACGTATTCTAGTAGTATACAACCTGAATTCTTACGCATACTTTGCATAACATTTATCTCTAAAGTATTCGGACTCGAATATGTAAAGTATGAATGCACAGGCATTTTCAACTAGAATACTTCAGATATCCCAAAAATAATATTTCTTCGTGACTTCGAAAAATACTTTCTGCGGTTTGAATATTCACGCATATTTTTCGTACAAGATATTTCTACGGTATGAAGATTTTCATATCTGAAGTATGAATATTACTGGAATCTTCAATTAATATTCATTTATTTCTGAGTGATGAAAAGTGTGATACATCATGCAGTTTACATTCTAAAATAGATGTCTAAACACCAATATTTTGATAAAATAAACATTTTTCAATAAGTAGAGTGCACACATGCTGAATTCTTACGCATACTTTGCATAACATTTATCTCTAGAGTATTCGGACTCGAGTATGTGAAGTATGAATGCACAGGGATTTTCAACTAGAATACTTCAGATAATCCCAAAAATAATATTTCTTTGTGACTTTGAATAATACTTTCTGCGGTTTGAATATTTACGCATACTTTTCGTAAAAGATATTTCTACCGTATGAGGATTTTCATATCTGAAGTGTGAATATTACTGGAATCTTCAAATAGTATTCATTTATTTCTGAGTGATCAAAAATGTGATACATCATCATGCATAAATACTACTGGCATAATGATAAGTCGATTTTCTTTAACATGTTCAAGAAATCATTCAAGTGGGTGTTATCAATTTATTGTAAACTTTTGGTGTTTGTACTCTTTTTATTGTTGTGAGATGGTTTGCTGAAAGCATTTGGTCACGAGTCGTTTCAAGGTTACTGGCCGTTTAATCTGATATCTGTTGATTGCGATTTTCTGATAAACAAAATTCGCTTTTTCATTGTTCTGTCTTACCAAAAATGTTGATTTCAATTAATCGAAATGAACAAATAGTACAAATGTGAGGCTTTTTCAATTGCAAGTTCCTGTGATTTTTTTATGAACAAACAGATATTCCAATACATTCAGGTTCAATTTTATCCAATAATGCACACACATGGATAAATCCTGCCAGCCACTCAATTATGCACTGAAACCAGCCTGAAGATCTCACTAAGTGGCACTCACCGGGTAGTGCAAAATCATAAAGCTCGGGCAAACATTTATACACAAAGACATTACATGAATAAAATTGACAAAAAATATATATATAAATCTCAAAGTGCAAGTCACAAAATTGAATTACAACAAAATAAAAACAATTTTGTTGATGGCCAGATATTCTAATAATTTCAGACTAAATTTATGTAATACTCACACATGAATAAATATTGTCACTTGACAAATTGTGACAAAATTTTTGAAATTGTCAGTTTTTAAAAATGGTCACATGTACCATTCAAGTGAAAATTTACTCTGCTGTTAATTTTAAGTAATCAAGTCATTTCTGGGTGAATTATTTACAAAAACCATGGATTTAATCATATAAATAACAACTCTTGGTCATTCCACTTCCAATAAGCAGTTTCATTTACACCTGTTGAGAGATAATACAATCTATAGTCACTCTTCTGTGTCAAACATTAAATTTTGTCAAGATTTCATGATAGGGTCATTTCATAGTATTTGTGGACAAAAAAAGTTAATGTTCACACACAATATCAAATTACTTTTCAAAGAAGCTGAATAATCAAATGATAAAGTCCTGATTGTTTTTCTATTTTTTTAATGTACATGTAGATATTACAAAAATGTTGCCTGTGCTGGTGGACATGAAGCACTCATTCCCTCTAACAGTGACATCATAGAAATGTTCGGGGAAAATTGTTTCATCAGGAAACAAGGTTTCAAACAAAATAATTTAGATAAGCTTATCTATCATTTCAACGAAAGTAATTTAAATTGGCTTATTTATCATGAAAGAGTCTTATTTTCAAGTTTTGCATGGTATTTGATGGTGTAATAGGTCATGGACAGAATTTCCCTTTAGTAACTTCCTAATATATGACAAGTGCTTTAAATTGATTAGGCCACAAATCACAACTTTAGATGAATAAACCAACCTTGTCTTCTGTGACTTTATAAAGTCAGGTAAATATGGAACATTATTATGTAAAAGAGTGTGCTTGATATATCAAAACTTTGCAGAGTTCTTGAGTTTTATTTTAAGATTAAAAAATGTCACTTTTTCTGTTCCCCTCTGTAATGTTGAACATTTTTTATTCTCATCAAAGCATCAATGTTTGGATTCTTTTAGATCCAGTATGTCTGGATACCAATATCATGATGCCAACAAAACAATAGTAATATATTTCATAATAAAAAGCTACAAGTACACTGCATAGTTGGATTTTTTTGTAATCCCCTCTGTAACTTTCAAAACACTGTGAAATGACACTACAATACTACAATATTATGCAAAACATGTTAACCAACATAAATCACATTTGCAGTTTTAAAATATGAAAAAATATAATTACCAGCATTGCTGTTGCAGTTGGTAATTCTTCATGTAGCTGTGGTAGTTTCAGTTCATCTCCTTTATATCTTCCTGGCATAGATTTTTTCTCTCCTCTTACACTAGTGCAGCATTTCCTTATGTAGTCAATGCATGGAAATCCTTTTGAATTTTTATATTGCAAGAGCATGTTTCTTTTAATGCCATGAAGAGACCTTTTTATTATTAATTCTTTTTTCCTCTTCTTCTTCTTCTTCTTCTTTTTCTTAGCTATGCTTCACATGATATATTTGCACATTCTGGAATAATGGTTGCTTTGTAATCCTAAAAACCAAGCAAATGTTTGAAAATTTGAATGCAAAGAGTTAGTTATATAATTGGTTATGAATTTGGACATGTTTTAACGAATAAAACAACGCAGGTTGTAAAATACAAGTAAGACTCATTGTTTGATGTGGATAATCAGTGTCTAGTACAACAACAAAATTAATTATTTATGCTTGATCAACAACATAGAATCCAAAGCAGTTTACAGTACTTTGTTTAGCAAACATAGTAAAAGCAACAAAAATATTAATAATTTAATTAATAAGAAGCACAATTAATTGTGTCCCTTTGGATAATAAAAGGAACAGCTTCCAAATCCAGTCAGTTTGGACCATGTTGACCTACTACTGTGCAAAATTGGCGCCAAAATTTACGTTCCCTTCAAAGTCGATTTAAAAGGTCTTAATCGAGGAATACCTCACGAAAAGTATCTTTATCTTACGTACCTTTGTTTTATCTTGTTGACTTGTGTCCTTTGAGCTGTTTTTAGGTCAAAAATCAAAAGAAAGAGGTCCAAAATGCATAGACAACTTTACAAACACCTTTGTCTTTTCGATGAATTAATAATTGGCCAGCGACATGTTGAGTCAGCGGTCAATGCACAGGAATCCCGTGCATTTCTCACAATAAACCAATGAAAACACGGTATTTGATCACGTGCGTGTTTTGAATAGTAGGCGCTCATTCAGTGAACGGTTGAAGTACGATCGAGGAGATAGCGAATATGTTCTACAAAATCCTATATTTTGAGCCTAAAATATGGCCTACATTATTCTCAAATCGAGGAGGAAATATAGAGAAAGCTTTAATACATTGTTTGAAAGAAGAACAAGCTTCATCAGAGTAGAAATAGGTATTCTACAAGGGCGACAATGGAAGGACGCCGAAGTCTCTGGCGGTAAGTTGAATATTTGATAAGCAATTATTAGTATTGACCGAGTTTATCGTACGAGAAGTCAATTTTAAACCTTCTTATAGGGAAGAAGAAGGTCATAAAAGAGACTCCTTTTAGGATGGCCATATTTTGTTTTCACTATGACGGGAATATGATTGTTCTTTCGAGTAAATCAGCTCGGGTAATAAGCTTGTACGTACATTGACTTGTGATTATGCTTTTAGATGAAAAGATTTTAAGATACTTTTATATCTTTTAAGTTAAACTGGAGAATCTTGGATTGCGACTTCAGCGAAGCGGCCAGAAATGCTCCAAGCTGGGAACCAGTGATCGATGTCCGTTTCTTTGAGGTACTTCATAGCGTACGTCGACTTGTCCTCTGGCTACATTGATTGCGAACAGTTGAGTGTATATATAAAGGACACTATGAGACACGTTTATTAAGATATCAAGTAGTTAAATGATTCAAGTTAGTAGTCTATTATCTATTACTGTTCAAATGTTACCGCCATGTCAATTGATAAATCCTATACCGTATTTTAATAAAACACATTTCAATGCTATGAATTTGTTTGTTTATACTTGTATATTTTGTTTTTCTATGTATTTTGATGTAGTTATAGGCCTTTGAATGGGTAAAATGCTTGAAAATCTCCCGTATTTCGATGGGATGTTGTGAAGAATACGTTGAGAATTCAAGAATATCCGTATTATACCAATGATATTCAGAGGGTAGTTCGACTAGAAGACGTCAGGGGTGTCTAGTATTCAGGAATATTCGTAACATACGACTGAAATTCGGAGGGTTGTTCGCTAAGAAAACGTCAGGGATGTCTAGTATTCAGGAATATTCGTAACATACGACTGATATTCGTAGGGTATTTCGGTAGGAAGAATTTGACAATGTCCAATATTCAAGAATATTCGAAGCATCAACTAAACGAATACAATAGTATACAAGAGTATCATACTTGTTACTTCAAGTATTCAGGAAAATTCGATTAGTATTCAAGTCCGAGTGATGCAACGTCATACTAGAATCACTCGGAACGAATCCGGACAGAATTTCCATTTTCGTCCCGTATACTCTTGACTGACTTCACGTATAAATATACGCCGCGAATATTTACATCACTGACACTTGACTGACAAAACTGAATAGACCAACATTTTTATTATGAAACTTTTTAAACTTTCGAGTGAGCTAGACATGAATGATAAAGATATTCCGGGAAAACACCTATAATTCCTTACGATCGAGTTGACTTTTCGGCTATACTTATGATAGCCTCCGATAAAGGATATATATCACAAGCATAGCCGAATGAAAATCAACCCGATCGTAAGTATTGCGCATTTCCCCCAGATATCCGAAACTTACAATTAATTCGCAGATGGCCAGTTCTCAGCAATATATACAATATATATATATATTTCATGTAACCATCCTTATGGACCGTCATTTTCAAAAAAATAACAGCTTGAGTAGTTACTTATTTTAAAATTCCAAGTAAAGACTGAACGGACGGAAATAATTTTATCAAAATAGCATTGTTTGTACAACACAATAGCTCCTAAATTGCAAAACCTGAGCCTTTAATGGTCCTCTATAAATTCACGTCCGGTAATTGATTGTGTGTGATCTTTTTCTAATGATGTTTCGTTTATTTGGGATCAATTTTTCAGTATCAGACTTCAGGGACAATTAGTCCCCTTATCCGGAAATTTCCTCCGCATAGACATGGGAAAATACAAATCAGAAAGTTAATATAACATTCAGAACAGTTCAGTGATCACATGTAAAGAGTCTTGCGAAAACCGAAATTGCTGAGTTCAGAGCAATACCAGCTGTCTATTGATAATTGCCTGAAATTCGGCAGAGGAGAAAGCTGTACCACCGAGCGACTAAAAAAAACACCGATAATAAAACAGAAAAAAGAATGACTAACGAGACACGAAACATTTCAGCGTCTTTTGTTTCGCGATCGATTATCGAGCTGACAGCATGGAGCCTTCTTTTTGCATTGGTGAATGTAGCAGTTCTTGTTTGCAACGGCTTTATTTTCTTGTACTTCATCAAAATACAGCATGCCCGACGATCTAAAACACATTATTTCCTAATCAACCTGGCCATCATGGACACGCTCACCGGAGCTGTATCATTACCGCTGTATATGTACTTCTACATTTCATGGATACATACCCTATACAATCGAATTCTTTTTCAAATTTTCATGACAGCAGACATTGTTTCAGGTTACGGTTCCATGTTTACTGTTGTTTTTATTTCTATCGATCGATTTTGCACTGTGGTGTTTCCTATTCGACATCGTTTATTTGGACGAAGAGTCTACTGGTACGCTCTCCTTGGGGTCTGGTTTATGTCAGGTGCAGTTGCTACTGTATGGATAATATTTCAGTTCACTTACAGCTATTACGGGATTTTCGACTATGTGAGTGCAACATGTTTCCTAATAGCTGTATTTTTGATATTAACACTTAGCTTATTTATTGCCTTCCGATCTAAGGCTACAAGAAATCAAGAGTTAGGACAAAGAACAACCGACACAATTTACCACAAGAAACTTTCCCGCACTTTTAATCTTGTATTGGCGGCGTTCCTTTTGACTTGGATCCCGTTTCAATGTATCAATTATCTGTATGCCTGTGTACCAGACCTTAAGACTCGGATTCCTTTGAATGTGGTTTATTTTGCCAAGTTTCTTCAATATGGCGGAGCGTCGTTGAACTGTATAATATATTATAACAATAATAGAGAATTCAAGAAAACGATTGATAGTTTATGTCATGTTGTCACAAAACGTCGCTCGCGGAAATACAAAGTATCGTCGGAAAACAGATCTAATCATGTTTGACTGGAAATATCAATACCGAGTTAAAAACACAATGCTGACATAGTATAGAATTCCTTAGATTATTAGTGAAAGTGGAAGGAAACAGCTAGTTTAGAATTAGTTGATAATTTTGTGAAAGTATACCGAAGTCAGATTTGCTGAGTGAAGTTCCAGATAATAAATGAGATAGCTACTGACTTAGCACAAGCGAGCGTGGGTGCAGAGATAAATACAAATTACATTATGCATTAAAATGGTGGTTTTTATTTTCTTTTTTCGCCTCAAAATATATTTTTTTCTTCGCCTCAAAGCACGCTACTTGTATGAATGCACGATTTGTATAGCTTTTCTCGACTTCTATTAAATCCATCCATTAACCGGTTTTGCCGGCTTAGTGGGGAAGGAGGAAAAATGCGTACCGTTGGTCTTAAAGCCCAAAACAACATTGGCTTATCCTTTACATGAATTTATATCAACAAAACGCTATTATTCACTGATAGTTTTTTTGAGAGAATCGAAACATTTTCCGAGTTATTGGAGATTTTTCAGGTAAGTCGAGATCCAAAAACAAAATGGCAGACTTTTGTAGCATCTTTGGAAATTTTTGAATATGGCGTCACTTGTGACAGAAGCCAAGCTGAAGCAAAGAAAAACAGTGCACACTATGAGTGCTGGGTTTTTTGAGGAGTTGATAATTATCTTTTCCTACATCTATAAAGAAAAAGGAAGAATACATAAAATTAAGATAACCGAGAATGACAATTACTTAAATGAAAGTAAAATGAATGAAACTAAAACTCTCGAGACTTTCTAAACAGCCATTTCAACTAAAGTGAATATAAGTTGAAGAAATGTTAGGAGTTACGGATTTTAAAAAGGCTGCTTTTTACGTCTTTGCTTTTTACTTCTTGGCTTCCATAGCGAAGGTATGTCCATAAATATTTCTGAGCAATTGGATATCAGCAAACAGAATAGACAAAGCAAAAGTTAACGTTTCGAAAAAGGCGATTGAAAGCGACTGACCACCTTTATACATGTGCGAAGTATTTCAGTGAAGGAATTAGAAAGTAACATATATCATGATTGTAGATTTACAAATTACCAGGTGATCTGGCGAAAATCGATTAGCCAATCAGATTGCAAATCGTGCTTTCCGAAAAAGAATCAATCCCAAGCGTCCTTTGCGAGCGCAAATCCTTGATTTGAGGAAAAAGCAAAACAAAATGGCGGACGCCATGAAGTGAAGAAATCGTTATATTCCTGGGTATTTAGCACATAAAAAGATTCCTTGTTTAAAGACTATGTTTAACAAATAATAATTAACATTTATTTATCCTTACTGCATCAATGCCTGTGAACACTAAACTCGAAGGGCTCGAAGAAGAAGCGGAAGGAGTTCTTCAACTCTTCGCAAGATTTATCAACGAAATCTGTATCAGCACTGAGGTCCTCTGCAGTCTTCAGGTTTGCTACCTAAGCAGTGTCTGGGCCTTTTTCTCTGACACTCTTTCTTGTGGATCATGGATTTTTCCAGTAAATGCATGTAGCTAGTCAAGGATATTGTGGAGTTGCAAATAAAAACTTTCAAGGTCACTGAGTCCCAAATTTTAGCTTTCGTGTTTCTTCTAGGTATAACAAAATCCTACTTATTAGGAATTTTTTGTTTGTTATTTAAGTTATTAACCTATTATTACCGTTATATGATGATATAATAAAACATATTTAGGAATATACCCATTTGTCAGTGTCATGAAAATTTGTAAACCTGTGCAAATGATACTTATTTGAACCAATTTTGTAATATTCATCAGTAGTGAATATTCTGTACACCACAAGGTGAGGTGAAGTGCCCAGCATTGTATTTTGCAATATCCATTAGTACTTTTCTCTCTCTGCCAACTGAAGTGCAAACTCCTTGTCAATCATAACCACAATAACATTGTTTATTAGACTCGTGAAGTTACAGATAGAGATCATATCAAGTAGTACTGAAATAAAATGTTACCATGGAATTCAGGTTTTACATTGACATAGATTATTGCAGTGCCCTAACTTGGTAAAATGCCACTGTTTAAACAATGAACATGTATCAAGCCATTTTTGTGTATTTTCTGTGAGAAGAAACTTCTCTCATTTGCCCTCAAAGTAATATGGTATTCATATAAACTCTTGGATCTGTTTACATTTTGATAGAGTTTCATATAAGTATGCCGAAGAGGTTATAATTCAATTTTGTTTGTTGGCTAAGCCTTCTTTGGGGGGCAGTATCCTGGTAGAAAAATAGAACCACTTTAGCTAGGGTGCAAGGTTAGTAAAAGGATACCAAACAATGTGGTTGCCCTTTGGATTGGTAAAAGTGTTTTCCATGCCCGGTCTTAAAAGTTATATTTCAAGGATTTTTGAACAATATGTGGGGAAGCTAAGCATTGCATGATGACTTTAGAACCTCTGCGAAGGAGGCTATATCAGGGACGTAGGAACCAGGGGGCGGTAACTCCCCTTTCTCCCTCAACTTTTGGACCATTTAGGAATACCAACATAAATTATCACTATGGATGGTAAATTGTAAGTAATTGGCTCTTGTGGGCAAACTGTTATCAGTATAAAGATTGCAGGTTTTCTCAGAAATCTTTTTGTTTAATTCATCATTACTTTGAGTGAAGTTTTTCAGGGTCAGGTTTGAAAAACCAGCATATATTTTTGAGACTTGTGTAGCAGAACATCTGTAATGTAAATTGACTTGATTGTTCCTTTAAATATGTAAATTCATAGTTACAAAGACTGTAATTCCCTGAGCTTTCCAGTCATCGACCAATCTTCAGGGGAAGAGACCCCAAAGCTCTGGACATTTTTGTAATGAATTTTCAATTGAAGGAATAACTGTAGTCAATTGTAACTAGAAACCAATGTACAACCAAGTTCTGAATCTTTAGTAAATGTTTATGTTGTGGCTAAATCTTCTCCTTGGTTCAAATTTAAATTTTCTTCATTTCTTTCTTTCTGTCATGGTCATGCATTATAAAAACAAGGGGGTAATAATTATTGAACCAAGAATAAAATTGGCTCACAACATCTACATGAAGGAATCGAAACTACAGTTTCAGGAACAAATTAATAGGTTAAAAGCCAAGACGAGATTAATATGCACAACAGATTTATTATAGTTACTAAAGGCCTTCACAAAGCAAACATGGTAGCAATACCGTAAATATAAGTTGATTAACGAAAGTAACAATAATGTTTTTAGAGATTACAAGTACTTCCCTTTCCAGTTTCAACTCAAATTTTAACGCCACCGACAACTTCTCAAACCATTTTTACCAGAGAAACGTCAAGATACATCCCACTTGGACGGCTGTTAGTCAGCATAAAGATTCGAGTTCTCAGCTTCTTCACTGTACGTAACTCGTTTTCGATAAGAAAACGGTTTTTGACCAAATATTTTATTGATTTTCTCGAGACATTTTCAAAATGGCGGCACAAAAATATTATAAACTAGCGCGCGATGTTAGTTGGGATTGATTCTTTTTTCGTTCCCAGAAATCATGCTTTGCGCGCCCACTCAGATCACCTGGTATGAGTTGCCAGAAGAAAATGCAATTCAAAGAATATCGAGAACATAAAACAAACCCTAAATCAATCATGACTGGCAACATATAGTGTAGTAGACCTTTCGGCACCAAGATGATATTTTCTCACCCTAATTCCCGCAAAATCTTTTTCAGATTTTTTTCACTCCGTGTGCACTTTTTTAAGAACTACATGATCTATGTAAACAAAAAAGCTTTAAATCAGGTTTAACAACATTTTAAAAAGGTGATTGAAAGTGATCGTTTATACATGAACGATGTATTTTAAGGAGAGTAACATATCATAAATGTTTACGTGTGAGTCAGTCATAAGTTTGTATGGAAACTACAATAACAGGATAGAAAAGCAAAGCAATTACACCAAAACTGGCCGGTCATTATTCATAGCAATTTACTTCCACAGCTGGAGTCCAGAACAAGCAATCAACCAATAAAAACTACTACCTTACCGTACCTAACATGAGTACTTTTTATGTTCTATTTGAGTCAAGCGTAGCTATTTTTAACCGGTTATCATGCTCGCGCGACCAACTAAAGGTGCGGTAATAATACTACCAACAAAAACTGTGCGTAACATTGTCATGTTGAGATGCAATTGTAGTGCAAATGTTGCTCCTATTACCACTTCTCTAATGCAGGGGAATCCTTTCTTTCTTTTCGATAATTACTTTTTTCTTAGCTTGGTTTATAACATGAGATAAACTCTGGGCCTCCAATAAAAAATATTAAAAACTTTACTGAATAAAAACCTAGAGGTATTCTTTTCATGATCGGGCCTGGCTTTGTTTTGGTAGTATGGTATATAAGTGAGAAATCATTCCAGGAAAAGTATGTTTTGGATTGTGGTCCTTTAGGTGTAAGTAAAAATACTCATTCCTGTTAGAACTTGTAAGCCTGTGCGTTGAACGCATCAACTTCAGTTAAATTAAGCGAATTTTTTTGTGAAAAATCTTCCTGACAACGTTAGATCACTCAGAAAGTGGTCATTTTATATAGTTAACCATGGTCGCTTAATAGGGGAATGTTTAGAATTCAAACTTAATAGCAGTAAATATACATTTGAATAATTGAATAATTGAATCGTTGAATAGCCTGCATGCTTGCAAAGTAGGCGTTCTTTGGTGCCCTTACTTTTCACACTGGAACCTCAAATACAAAGCGAAATACCAAAAACACAAATCTTATCGTTGAATAGAGATGGTTTCTAAATATGAAATAAATGTCGGCTACGCCTCGTGCTAGTCGTGCACACAGCACGCGCGCGCGTTTTCTATTTCTTTAATAAACCAACTAGTGGTCTATCCCAAATACTGCATTCTGATTGGCTAACTACACAAGAGGTCTATTCGTGATAATCCTAATGTTCTGTTGATACAGTCTGGTAATTAAAAAGAATGTTTTTGTTTTACTAATAAGGTCCAAGTAAGAGGGAGCTAAACGACAAAAAGGAATTTTGATGTTTTCTGAATGAATTTTGACTTCTAAGTGCGTCAAAGTGCGAGCATTGACAAAGTAGCCAGATTTTTAATTTGCAGTTTGAAAACAAAAGTTTCTTAAATCACGTTGCTAATATAACTAAACACTAAAAATCATACTGTTTTCAAGTGTTAAAGTACAAGTCTGAGAGTAAAAATGACAAAAAAAGTAGATTTTGATGTTTTGAATGAAGTTTGACTTGCCGTCACATGTCAAAGAGCGCGCGCTAGGTGATCTTTCTTTAAATTATCTCATCTTTTTCGGCAAAATAAACGATTAAAATGTAATTTTTCTTTCAAGGTTTGACCTACTAGTTGGTTTATACTGAAACAATTAGACCTCTCGGCATCACGGACTTCGATTCGAATAGTCAATACGGTCTTTTTTTCTCACTGACTCGTAGTCCATTCGTTCAACAGGTCTAATTATTAAATTGGAAATCCGAATGGAGCGCAAAGCTTACTGAAAAAGACATTTGAAATACATTAGGCTTTGGACAAGATTCGACCCCACGGCCTGTACGATACTGGTTCTGTGCTCTACCGAATGAGCCATAAGAGCCACTGAAAGCAGGTCATGCGTATGCGTGGATTCGTATAAATTGCGGACGAAATTGGCTCGGCTGAGATGTTTCTCATGGAGATTCCATCGCATACCGTGTAGAACGTCATGTGCCATAAGCTTAGTATAAAAACTGGATAAAGCTTAAGTTATATAGCTCTGTCTGCATGCTTATATATTAAGACATTCTTGATCGTCTAGACTTTTGAATTCCAGATAATATGGATAAAATACATGTGAGTACAAGTTTATTGAAAACACAATTGTCCACTCGGAAAACATTTATAGAAATCATATAAAAAGAAATATACGACCAATAAGATCTCAGAGTAACACAGCTTACAAGGAAACAATGACGTCAACCAAACCCATTTATTACAATGTTTCAACGATGTTTATTTTCCCAACTAAAATACAATTAATTTTGTTCGTTCAACGATGCAAAGGAGATTATTTCATTTGGCTCGATTGTAAACAAATCTTATGATGTTATTTTTTGTCAGGCAAAAATCAACTACATGATACCAGTAGTATCTGTGAGCATTATCCCAATTGTAGTTCAATTGTCACCTCAGAAATCGAGCATAATTGATGCGAGTTTTCATAAGAATCAGTACATAACCCCTAGATCATTATATGTTCAACCTATCATAATGAATAACTGCGTGATCGCATTTTTATCAGTTTTTAGACTGTATGTGTTGCCAACAAATACAGACTGAAGCGGGGCGATAACTGTTGGTATTTCATAAAAATTCAAACGCCTCGCTGACTTGTCCTCCAAAATTCAGATACGAAACTCTGACTTGTAATAGGCGTTTGAAAAATTTATAAGCTTCCAATTCGTGAGGGAAGCCTACGAACAGCTTCAATACAATTGTTTTCCAGTGGACTTACCGCTGGTTATTTATTTCACTCATTCTTTCTTTTCCATTAGAAGTCGTGAATCCGATACAGCTGAACAATAGAAATAACACATGTTTTTAACAAAGTCGGTAAATACTTTGATATTCAATTTTGGTTTTTGAAGGGCGTCAATTTTAAATAGCATCGTTTGATCCAATAATTGGGATCAGCAGGCTATTTTGAATTAATTAACAAAGTTTTTTAAGATCACCAAACCTTCTTTGGTGAACGCTTAGATTTTAAATTTCCCGGTTCCTTGGTGGAAACTGAAACAATGGCTTTGAGCTGAACGATTTATTTATGAATAAAAGGCAAATAGAATTTTGGAAAGCATCAGTAACGGTTGACTCAAAGCGACTTCTTATTCATAATTGATCGAGTCCCATCTGTTGGGATTATTCAGTGGCATTCCAATCCAGTACTGTATATCTATCCTTATGTTTACAGTAATGAGCCAATCTTGACACAAGTCATCCACGACTAACTTAATATATTTTGTATAGTTATGTAAATTTACGATCGTGGCAGTCTCAGGCCGGACTCGCTTGAGTGAACTGCATAAACTGATTTGCACTTAGTCTGGCTGTGTGATGTAGAAAAGGACCAGACCACAACCTAACAGGAGATGATTTCATAAAAGTGCAAATTGCTGCATTCCTACAGCCAAGACATTCTGTTAAGGTATGTAATAATATTTTTCCGTACGAGTTGTTGTTTATCCCAGGCGCATTAGATGGATTAATCAAGCCTTCAGCTCCCTTAGGCTAACTTAGCTTCAACATGGCACTTTAAGATAACTTCTTAGCTTCATAAATACCAATAATCCAACAATATTACACTACAATGATGTTACAATCATAAATTTTCCGAAATTTTTATCACTGATGATATGAACTACTTTATCTAAGTTTTCACTTAAGTCATCCACTAAATCAATAAAATGATGCCATTACAAAATGTCAGAGCTGCAGTCGACAAATGATGAATTCTTCGACTTCCAAAAAATATATAGATGAGCTAACGGATGTTTGAACATCGTGATTTTTATGTCTTCTGATTTGACCTTTGAAATTGTGTTTCTTGTAAACGTAAAAGTGAAAATCGTTAAGAATTCATGAATTTAAATTTTCACACATTAAGAAACAAGACAATTTATTGAAACAAGATTTGTTTTCATTTTATGTTTTCACCAAAAAATTATTCGTATTTCATCTCTTACGTCAAGAAAGTCAAAAAGTCAAATAAACATCTACATAAGTTTGTAGGACATTCAAGCAAATTGCTATTCCAACATTTTGCAGTCAAGCCGACAGTCAAATAAAGAATCTGTAAGGGTTTCAAAATCAAGAGAAAAAAAATGACATTTTCGTGCAGCGGGCAGGTGTTGTTTTAGGCTGACCACGAATTAAACATAAATTTCTGACTGAGGAACTAATTGAAAAAAGTGACCTCTGAATCTGTTAGCTTAGCAAGAAATATCAGGACTATAAACACCATACACTATGAGCATGAGTCATGCTACATTTACGGCTATTCATGGGTTAAATATATTATTGTTAGACCATTGTATTCTGTATGAGTGGATTTGTAAGTTTTTATAATATATAAACAGACTCGCACACTGCATGCTAGCTTTTATACCACAGATTGTTAAGCTTACGACCATCTGTAATCGTCAATTACAGTTTATAATTTTTAGTCGCAAAATTAAATAGGACAAGAATCACATCCAAGATTTTTCATCTGAAGCAGAAGGGGTGAAATTTTTCAGTTTCAGTACTTCACCTTATTAGGCCTGTTAAGCTGTACCAATCAATGAAAAGATCGGCATCTAGAAATGAAGTTAATTTGGAAGTCCTATTTTGATTCAGAATGACTTGCGCACCCAGAATCGGCCGAATTATATTGCTCGAACTAAGTTTGAATGGAGAACAGCACATGAAAGGATCGGCGTCTGAAGTAGGCCTTCCTTGGTGGTACCCCTCTCGGAAATTCTAGTATTGAATATAGGTATTTTATATACTGCATTTATATCCATTTATTTTCATTAAACTGATGTTTTATTTTTCAGAATGAACAATACGACCAACTTAACCAACTCGTCCGTTGCTATGGTAACAGTCTATTTATTCAACAGTAACCCTGGGATGGAAAGATGGGAAATACTGATGATAGCAGTATTTTGCGGGTTGATTGGAGTCTCGGGCGTTATCCCGAACTACCTCACAGTTCGTGCACTTATAAGCACAAAGGCACTACTCAGCAAACAAAAACACTTTCTAGGCAGCATGGCAACTGCTGACTTTCTTGTCGGTGTCGTCTCGATACCGACATTTTTATACAACTTAATGAAATGGCCTAGCCTTAGCTATGTCATATATGAAGGAGTGGACTCCATGGCTAGCTTTGCCAGTATCTTCTCGCTCGCTGGTATTTCTATTCAAATCTTCAACGAGGTTGTCAGATCACAAGAGCAAAAAGTGCCTGATTTGTGCTCACAAGGTCTTATTCTGCTTGGTATTTGGTTTGCGTCATGTTTTGGTGCTGCTATTAATGTAGTCTGCATCATGGATCTCTTCCCTATGTACTTCACCTACACCTTCTATTTCTACATCGTCATGACCTTCCTATGCATCTCTGGATTGATTATTCTTGTCACGTGCTTTGCTGTGATGGTGAAAACATGCTCCAAATCTGAAGAAGTGGCCAACAATCATTCTAAAGATAACGCCAACACTTTCAACTCCGTATTTACGGCAATGCTCGTTTACATCGTCTTTTGGATGCTTCCCTACGTCTACATAACGTATCATCGAGTCTGTGCCACGTGCATTCCCTTCTTATCAGTCAAGTACTTCTACGTCATCCGCATGTTTATGTACTTCAAGTGTGTCTTAAATCCTGTCATTTACTTCAATAAGATTATCTACTTTTCTGGTGCCATTATGAGAATCCTCACACGTGAGTGCTTCGGGTTTCCCGCGGGATGAGTGACTATTAATCCTTATTCATGTACTGGAGAAACGTTTCTTCCTGATTTGAGTGATAAACACTGTGTTTCTCGAGGGGACAAACTTTTCCAATCACAAACCTCAATATTTCTTCAAGTATCGTTATTTGAATGACTAAAGAAGGACTTCAACTAATTATAGATTATTCATTTTACAAGGTTTTCCATTTTGCTACTGATGATGACAGTTTTACATGCATGCCAACTTGGACATCAGCATGATATACAATAATTTATTCACTTTATTTGAATGCATATTTATTGAATTCCACGAGAAATAAAGCATTTTTAATATAAACATGGGATGCTATTGTACATTGTTATCTTGATTTGTTTGTCAGAGCCTACACTATCTTGCCGCACTTCAGCTTTCCCCCTTCCTATCTCCTCCCCATTTATTTACTGTCTTTGTCAGATGTTGCCAAGATTTGTTCTTCTTCTTCTTCTTCTTCTTCCTCTTTTCCCCCTCCTTTTTGCTAATTCCCTTGATTAGTTATTAATCTATTAAATTGACCATGCATTCAGTACATCATTTATCCACTCCTTTTGTTGATATAATTTTGAATAGAGATCGAGATTTTCGAAATCAGTTATATTTTCAAAGTGTTTGAAATCGTTTTAATGATGAGTCATATCGTAGCTAATCATACACATTTTTTGATGGATGCATGTATGGCTAAAATTTACTGAATGATTCCTTTACATTATTTCACATCTGCTTTGTCAGGTGTACGTTCCAAAACTCGCTACACGTTTCTAATTAAACCAGGAAATTCCGTTAGGTACGAACATTAATACGGAACGGCGGTTAACTGTGAGAGAAGCTACTAACGACACATCATAAAAATTGTAATGAACAGTAATATGAATTTAAAGAGGAAATAATATACATTCCACATCATTTTACCATCGTTATGGAAACCTACAGCCGTATTGTTAGAAGATTTAGTGCAGAAATATTTGATTGGATAAAAAGTGTTTTATCAAAGGATTGTTTTGTTGTGGTCACAAGCTCAAGCAAATGGTCTTTTTTGATGACCCCCAAAGCAAAGACGCTTTGGAAACTGATAATGACTCATTTCTAGTGGGCAGAAAAGTTTTCTATATAGTCTCAAACAGAGTAATATAAGTATTCTAGATTTGGGTATTATGTATTTTTGCATACTGTAGCAACTGACTAACTTTCTTTTTAATGATGAACAAGCTTTCCAGTGCAGTTGTAGTAATTACCACAATCTTTCCACTGCTGATACAAGGTAAGTTTTTGTCAAAACTGAACTCAACTAATTTTTATATTGAAGAATTTCTTTATACTTTGCACTGGTTCAAGCACTATGAAGGACAATTATATCTTCAAACTTTCGTCAGATGTTTTTGTCTTAGGTTTTTATTTATCTTAGTTTAATTATTTTTCAATTTCAATTCTTCATTTAATTCCTCAGTCAGTTTATATATAGTATATTAGCAAGTGATATTTTTCAGTCGTTTTAATAATAGTTCTATTGGTATTGCTAGAGAAATCCCTTCTTTATAAATGAATATATTAAGTAGCATATTAAATTGTGGCAAACTAATGTTTTTATTTATAAACAAATAAGATTGAAACACAAGGGTATGTAATAAAAGAAATTTCAATACATATAGCTAATCTCAAGAAGGTTAGCGGTTTTTGCTATAATTAAATATATATCTAAGGCGTAGAAAAACTTGTGGGATAAATTCCAAACAAATTTTTTTGCAGAGCCCTGATGTTAGTGAATAAAGGAAAAAAAAAAGCTCTTGAGGCTATTCTTCTATTCGAAGTTATTCGATGGCTTAGACATATTTTTATATATGTCAAAAACCGCCACCCCTCTTGAGATTTCTTATATATATACAATGTATAGTGCAGAATACAAAGTCTATTTCCATACTAATTCGGAGGGACTTAGATACGCTTCTTTTGATTTTATGGTTAGACCATCCTTCCAAAGTGTGACACCATTTTCTTTTGTCTTAAAAAACGCTTCAGTGTGGAGAGCGAAATCGGAGCAAAAAAAAGAAAAGAAAAAAAAAATACGCTTTCTCAAATTAAGTGATTAAGGGATTAAATGTATACTTAGCCAGAGTATTTTTTCGTTACATGCTAATCATACAAAACGGCTGTTAAAAAAATAAAGCGTGTGTTACAATTATTTCCGGCAGATGATTTTGCAGTTATACAACCGAGTATTGTTGAGTTGTTTTTCCTTGTGAGTGAATACCGATAGTTATTTTCTGTTAATGCAGGTCAAATCCCAAATACTCCACCACGATTTGTTGATTCACAGTATACAGCAACTTTAGATGAGAACAAACCAGTAGGTAAGTGCACAAAGAAAGTATTTTTTATATGAATGATGCGATCTTAGTAGCGCCATATTGGCGTCCTACCTGAATTATCGATGGCATCATTAGAGTCCTTTAACCAATAGGAAGAGTTAGCAGACGACATAACAACTTGGTGTCAATTATATGATGATCAGAGCTTGAGAATCATCACCATTACTATCATTCACCAAATGTATATTAATTTGTCTAAAAACCAGGAAAAATCACAAGTGCTACACCTGCAATATTCGTTAAGAAACAAGAGACCATAGTACTAAGAGAGCGAAACTTGCGGATTGATGTCTGCGCGATGTGCTTGGCACTTAAGGTTATTTTTAGTACAGGAAGTTGACGACATATCGCGCGCGCAAGGAGCTCAAGCAATGGAATTTGTTTTTTAAGCGCTCGCAGATACGAACCGTTTCTCCTCTGGCAATCAACTTTCATTGTTTTGGCGCGCGATGGGGTCAACCTTCTGAAACTAAAAATAACCTTAAGTGCCAAGCACATCGTGCAGACATCAATATCAGTTTTGTTCTCTTAGCATTATGGTCTCTTGTTAATAAATTATAACATGCACGCTCCCGTTAGAGTTGTAGAGCACGTAAACGGCAAGCTTACGTCAAATTTCCCTCTTGCTTTTCAAGTGCTTTACATCTGGAGTGTTCATCATTACAGTATTGACAGGGATACAAGCGGCCGTTTTATTGCTTTTATAAAATATCCTCAACGTTTTTGCTCCAGCGTGTTTCGATCGTGTAACGGCAGGCAGCTAATTAATGATAAGTATTGCTATTGCCGATACAATTGAGGCTGTGGGCAGTCACTCAAGCAACATATCCAAAGAGGGCTGTAAAGTATACAATGTAGTTGACTGTACCCTTAAGGCTGTTTTTGAGTTTTCTGACAGCTAGGTATTCTATTACTCTTCTTTTGAGCTTTTCCAGACCATAATGATCCTGATCCAAATCATATCTGTGAATTGAAAAATCATTCATAAGTGTAAAAGTAATGTTAAGTATATTAAAAAGGTTTAATAAAAAAAGTTTGTATTTGATGACAGGATTAACTGTGATTAAGTAGCATAATTGATTTTAAAAAGTAGTTTATTATTTGTTACCTTAAGTAAGGGTTCGAGTAAAAACTAGGCTAGCTTTCGGCAAGGAATGCAGAAAGGTGTTAATTGTGATTTTGTTTGAACGATCCGCCTCATTGGTTGAAGCATGAAAATCTGCCATAACTAAGGTAACACATATTTTTCTATTTTATTCAATATCTGATTTTCTTTTCATGAAAGCCTTCCTTTAATTTAAGAAACGCGGAAGTTCTATGTGGGGAACATGGCAAATTGGAAGTGTCTCTTGGCTATTGTTTTGATCGCCTATGATTCTATGAAATTTTCTAGTACAAAAGAAACTTTGCTTCAAAACAGAATTTTTACACAACTTATTTTCAAAATATGTTATTTATAGGTTGATTTATTATTATTATGAAAACCAAGACATTTCTATGTGTGGAAGTTGAAATTGCCACTGAACAATAGAGAGTTCCCTACTTTTCTTACGCGGATCATTACTTAATTGAAATCTGGAAAAATGATGGCAAAATCTAGCTAAAATTATTTTTAAATTAAGGTTACGTAGAGAACTTCTTCGCCTAAAATTCTGCATTTCATTGTTCGTTTGATGTATTGTTCAGATTCCTGGCTATTGTGTCAGTAAAACTGAGCCAGGTCTTAGGGTTACTAGGTCTCCACATAACATTGGCTTTATTCGGTAAACCTAAAGAAATAGAGATCATAACTTAACGGCCTTGCTCTTAAGTTTACTTTTTTGCGGTCTAGTAGTTACTATAGCAATGAGGGTAGAAAAATACCGTTGCAGATTCAATGTTTCATTTTTGACACTAGTTGCGAAAAAGAAAATGCCGAGCAATGCATAACAGAGTCTGCTTCTACTTCTACGTTCGTCGCTTATAAAAAAAACAGACCTAAAGTACTCTCATAACGTTAGAGGGGTGTGTTAACTAGCATTAAAACAGATTTTGTCTGATATATAAAAAACGTGTCATTACTTAAGCTTCGAAGCTCCGTACCGTAATAGTGTTGCGCGCGTCGTTATCATGAGGCCAAGACGACGGGAACGGGAATCATCTTTTTTTATTTATTGTTTTATAAGAGCGCCATTGTCAAAACGTCACTACCTCACGTCCTAAAGCCTTGAAGATGATAGGGTGGCCGGTGCATGAAAGGACGTGATAGCGTTATCGATGCTTTTCGTGGGTAAGGTTAGAACGACTGCTCTAGCAACAGGAAAACAAAGCTATGCACTGTATCTATATAGTGCATTTTTTCTGTTTCTCATTCTCTTCTTTTTTATAGTCCCTAAGTAATGATCGTCTTGAGTTCCATGCATACGCCTATGATAATGTGACAGGGCGATCTCAAAGGGTAAGTAGATTATCTTCATCTAATGGAAAGACAGTTAGTATTACCAGAAAGGGTAACACTAGATACATCTACCAGCAAACGCAACCCAACGCGACGCGAAATAGAGAAGGCGCCGAGTGCCCTGACGAATAACACCAAAATTACTGCTGACGTCATCAACGCACTGATGACTACGTGAAAACAGGTGAAATGGCGTCCTAAATGTGATGTCGCGATGTTATCACCGTAGCCAATGTGATACATTCGTAATCTCACGCGCTATCAGTCTAATTCGGTAGTTTTGCTAAATTGGTCTACTAACACCAACATTAACTGTTTTGCTTTCTTCTTCCTCGGTAGACTAGTGACTAGGCTACTTTGTGTTGAGTTGCCTCCTACTTGTTTCAGGTTAAAGTACTAGTATCGGTGATTATCGGAGATGCTAACGACAATAAACCTGTGTTTAAGAATGCGCCATACAAACTAACCATCAAAGAGGTAAAATATTTTTGCAGTTTTTGTGGTTACAACCATGTTTCATTTCGAGATCCTAAAGCATTTTTTAATGGAATTTTCTTTTTTTTCTCTTCTTCTTCTTTTTCTTTTTTTTTTTTTTGCTTTTTGCATTATAAATTTCATTGATTTTAAATTTCATTTTGTTTAAATGCACGACTGGTAGATATAAGAACCACTACCTCGATTTGTTTCGAAAGTCCATGTTTTTGCCAATTGTTATTGCCCCTTATACACCTTGCTAACACTCAAATTTATTATTAGCGCGCCTTGGAATGCAAACATGCTATTTAGAACAAACGACAAGTAACCATTTTGATTTTGTTTTGTTAGAATGTTCTTGGTAGTACAGAATTTGCTGTATCGGCCTACTGACGCAGATAAAGGACGCTTTAATTTGATTGTATTTTCAATCACTAGTGGCAATGAGGTAGCAGTCTTGTATCATATTTATTATTAATTAACCTTAATTTTGGCTGTATTATCCACAGGAAAAATCAGATATCTACACACTATGTAAAAATCATGTCAATACATATTTACATGGTTTTAACATAGTATGTAAATAATAAGACCATGTAAAAACCATGTCAATACGTTTTACATGGTTTGAAAACCATGTAAATTTTTGAGAGAATTTCTTCTTCTATCAGTAAACCATGTAAATGCCATGTAAGAGTTAAACCATGTAAATATACGGTAAAAACCATGCAAAAACCAAAGAGAATTCAAGTGCATTATACCATATAAAAATCGTGGAAATACATAGTAGATATTATTATTCAGTATCAACAACACGCACAAAGTCAAGATCAGTAATAAAATCTTTACTCATACTCGATCTCGTATTCAGATCTGAATTTTGAAAAGAGTAAAGCAAAAATGTTTTTACATGACCATTTTACTTTTACATACCCTGTAAAAGTACCATACCTATGTAAATTTCAATTTACTGTATCTTTACATGGTTTGTACATGATTTTTACATAGTGTGTAAGATATCTGATTTTTCCTGTGATCTAAACAAAAAAAACGAAAAAAAAAACCCGAGAGAGAGAGAGAGAGAGAGAGAGAGAGAGAGAGAGAGAGAGAGAGAGAGAGAGAGAGGAAGGGAGGGAGGGTGTGGAAGGGTGTGGAGGGAGGGAGGGGGGATGCAGAGGCAACCCTAGATTTTGTCATGATGTCATATCGCCACAGATTGCAGCAGGCGCTTTTGATGACTTAAGTTTTGTCATCAACTATATAGCTAACATTAGGATGGAAGGCCTAAGCACACAAAACAACGTGCATTTTCACAACCTGATAAGTATCATTTGGAAAATAAATATAATGAAAAATAACTAATTATTTTATTACTTCTATGATTCAAGGAAAACAAGTTTGGCATTGGACCATACACTGGCACCGTGAGTGTCATTGCAAGCGTGGATTACGAGAAAAAGAACAGCTACAACCTTTCCATCACTGCCACAGTAAGAATATAGTCATTACTGCTTGCTCTAGTACCACTACAAGTGCGTCATCATTATATTCACATGCAATGCGCGCACATATTCTCATAGTTCATTCACACGTGGCAATCCAATTAAGGACGTGTTACTGTATGGGACAAATCTCCTACATGTGTACAGCAATTTCATGAAAAAAAATTGTGGAGACATAATTTTGTCTCGCTAAGACCTGGTCAATGTTACTATATGATAATTGGTATATTACGCGAGCTCTGATTAGTCGAAAACCGTGTGTGATTACAGTACACACACATAGATGACGTCACTGAATCTTACGCCCGCTCTGATTGGTTGAAATGTTTCGATGAATATTATATAAAAATCGACTTCGTCTTGTGGAGTACTTTAATGTTCTAACCACATTTTGACGTCATGATTATCTGTGCATCTATTATGGTAAAGAACGGAAAAACGGAACCTATTTGTTATGTTTATAATAGGGGTCATGTCTCGGGGCCGGAGAAAAATTGAAAACAACAACAACAACAACAACAAAAACAGAAGGGTTACTTGGTATGCACCAATTATTTAACATGCCCCGAACTTATTACATCGTTTTTACTGGTCATGCAAAATGTCATTAAGCATATTTTACAACAAATTACTCTGTGTTTAATTACGGGCATTTAGACATAAACTCAGCACCCGAATGGCTAAATGTTTATCTTGTTACCACAGTAACATGCCTGCTACCAAAGTAGCTTTAGTTTATCGTCTCACCATAATAACAGAGGTGTTACTATAGAAACAAGATAAAGTAAAATCAACTTTGTATTTCATAGGATGGTGGGGGTTTATCTACTGTCACCGAGCTACAAGTGAACATTGAAGATGTAGATGATTTGCCTGCTGAATTTTCACCATCTTCTTATGCAGCAAAAGCATCTGAAAATGCTGTAAAAGTAAGTATAGTCGAAAGATTACTAATAGGTTATTATAATGTCATGTCATGTCATTTGCAAACGTCACCAATCTACAACAGCCATCGCCATGGCCATTATTTTTAGCTTAACTCTCGCCTGTTTGGCTCAGTTGGTTGAGCGCCGGTCTTCAGTGCCGGAGGTCGGGGTTCGATTCCCTGGCCCGGCCAACACTTAGGGTCTTAATAATCGAGGAGAAGGTGCTGCCTTTGTAATCACACCTGCAAATATGGTTAGACCTTCACGTCTTTCCGGATAAGGATGTTAAACCGTAGGTCCCGTCTCCCCAAAACCTCGTACTACACATACCCTTATACATTGGAAGGACGTTAAAGAACCCACACCACTATTCGGAAGAATATAGGCCATGAAGCTGCCGGTATGTGTGGTCTGGTCTATCACACTACAGTGCCCACTGTGAATTGGCGCTAAAGCGCTGTTGTGGAGACCCTTCCTTCTTAGGAAGGAAAAGCAAGAAAACTACAAACAACTACCATTTAAATTTTTACAGGGCACCTACGTTACCACGGTAACAGCACGTGACGGGGATCGCTCTCTTAATGCACCAGTTGCCTATCTCATTGACAAAGGCAAGCAATGATCACGCAATACAACCAATTTCATATGACTATAAAAAGTGTCCGTGCCCTGCCGTATCGCTCAGTGTCTTGATTGGCCAACGTTGATGTCCAATTCAATCAGAACACGTACTTTACGGTACAACACTGGTCTACACGAACGTATTTTATAGTCATACGAAACCGGTTCCAGTGCTTCATTAACTCATTTACATACCGACAACAAGCGTAATATTTCTTGTGTTTGTAGATAGTAATCCTGGAAATGCCTTTGCAATAATTGAAAGCACTGGAGTTATTTCTGTAAACAATTCGTTAGATCGAGAAACCATTCCTTCATATAGTCTACGTGTTGGAGTAAGTAACTACCTTAATGAGTTCTAAACTTATTTCTTGTTCATTTCCTCATTCTTTTTGGATTAAACTACGCGTTGCAGCAAGGACGAGTTTGTAAAGTAAGCAAAAAGCGCGCTCTATATTATATATTTTATTATTTATGTATTTATCCATCCTTATCTCAGTAAATGGGCCGGGAAGATAAACGTCACCCTTTCCGTGATTTCACTTACAGTGTTCCGTTCTCCTCGCTGATACTTTTTAGGCAAAATCGACGATCCATAAAGCGGTATATACAACAGTTGTGATTACTGTAGTTGATGTCAATGATAATAAACCAAAGTTCATTGGTGCACCTTACAAGGGAACAGTACCAGAGAACTCACCTTCGGGGTTGACGGTACTTCGAGTCACCGCAAGAGACTCTGACGCGGTAAGACAATTTAATCATATCACTTTTAGTGAGGTACTTAAGGTGCGAAGCATGAAGAAACAAACAAAAAATGTTGCGCGATTTAAAGCTGCAGAGTGCTGTTACTCGTACTTCCATATATTTTCGTTAATGCAAGCAAGTCGCAGCATTTTTTTTTTTTTTTTCGTAAAAAGACTGAGAAGTTCCGCCTACTCTCTACGTAGGATGGTGAAAAGTATAGATGGCAACAAATAAAAGGTAGAACTAGGGATTGACGTTACGCAGCATCTTGTAACACAACATTTTGCACGACAAGTACCACGATATTTGTTACTCGTTTTACTGCACATTAGTTAAGGGCCGTACATAACCCAAATTCCTTAAATATGGACCAGTCAGATATAATTCCTTCGTCGCAAATATTTAGGTAAAAACACCAGGGTGTCCATTTCTTATAGGCAGTTGAGGGGGGAGGGGGAGGGGGGTAGAGGGGGGCAAACACCCCCTCTGTCCCTGTCCTATGAACGACCTTGACATGGGTCCTTCACGAACTCATTAAATGATGATTTACAATATATGAATTTTATAGACTGAGTGTAATATAAGATCTTTGTTTCCTCTGTCAAGGGAGCCAATGCTGGATTTGCTTATTCCTTGACTGGAGCCGCATCAAAATTTAGTGTCACTAGCGGCGGTGATATAGTGGTCAGCGGTAATATTGACAGGGAAACTCAAGCAGTATATAATTTCCAGGTAAGACATTTTCAATTCCTTACTTTGTTTTGTGCGCAGTTGATAATGAAATTTGTATTTCAGTTACAAGATGTATGCTTGTTTTAGTTAGGCACATATGACCTGTCTAAGCAAAGTTCACATTCCGTCGACGTTTATATGCTTTTAAAATCTTTGTGTAATGTTCCTAAAAAGATGAAGGAATATTTCCAAAGAAAATCAGGTAACGATGTTGAAGTGCTATATTTTTTATCTGAAGTTATCTGCTAGCATTGGTTTCTAATGTACCTAAAAGCCCGGGGGGGACTCCTATATATAAGAGGACGGGGATGCTCGTCGGAAATTTTGAAAATGACCCCTAAAAGGTACCTGAGTGGGAGTGGCAACAATTCATTTCTACCCCTAAAAGGTACCAATTCAAAAACAATGATAAAGAATTAAAGTAATGAAACACTTTGTTATCGATGTGCTTTGAAGCTAAGATTCAATTCAGATCATCAAAATCGTCCCTTTCATGCTTATTTTAGGTAGTTTATTTACCCAAAAACAGTTCCTAAAAGGTACCATCTATGTCTCTGGTAGTCCACTTAAGTCTGAGACACCCTAAAAGGTACCAGATGGCAGATTTTGACCCCTAAAAGGTACGACGAGCATCCTAGTCCATTTACGTTCGGAGTCCCCCCCCCCGGGGGGGGGGGGGGGGGCTAAAAGTACGTTTAATAGAGAAAGGGGGAAGTATATGGCACATCAATAGACCTGCACAGACATCCTCATCACCTGAATATCTCTCTCGGATTATTGGGTATACGGATATTTTAACCTTTATCATCTTGCACCAAGGTCAATGCGAAGGAAACTTTGACATCTGAACAGTACCAAACATCTGCCCAAGTAACAATCAATGTTACTGATGTCAACGATAATAACCCACGATGTAAACAAGCCGTTTATCAAGTCAGTGTTCAAGAAAACAAACCAAACCAAACACAGGTTACCCAGGTATGTCTGCGTTGCATGCGTATATGGTTTGGCGTGCATTTTTGAGAGTGATCGTGCTGGTATTTGTTGTACTTTTGAAGCGAACGATCAACTGTTGCAATTTAATTTATCTTCAGGGATCGGATATCAAACTCATTTCTTAAAAATCTACATAACTTGAGCTTCGCAAATATCCGTAAAACAGAGCACTGATCATAAAGAGGGAGGATCTATATTTGAGGGCCACTTCTATCAAGTATTCTTTCAATTGTTAGTACCATCCCATTATTCTCATTTGGAAACTTTTCACTATTGAATTGTGCCAACGTCCGGTACACGAATAAACTGCCGAGAGATCGAGGGTAGAGTACGCACCGGCTGTCACGACTTTTCGACATTAGATTAGGTTGATGTCATGCATCTGATGAATTCCCAAAAACAGAAGCCATTACAAACGCATCTTAACTGTTTTTGCTTTTAAGGTTGAAGTTACAGATGCCGATTTGGGTTCGAATGCTGATGTACGATTTAGTTTAGTATCACATTCAAACAAACACCACCAGCTATTTTCCATTGATCCTGCCAGTGGAATTATTAAAACCATGAAAACATTTGATCGCGAGTTTCTTGGTACATACAGCTTGACTGTTAGAGTTACAGATCAGCCATCATCAGGCCAAGGAAGGTAAGAAATATAAATACTCTAATCGCGATTTCTGTGAGGTTCCGCATTGCCTCGACTTCTCGTAGGTTACTTCTAGATTTAAAAAAAAGTAAAATTCTAAAGTATTTGCCAAAGTTCTATAAAAAAAATGTGCAATCGAGGCTGACTGCATGAGCAAAATAGATCTCGAGATGGGAGTATTAAGTAATGGATCTAAACAAGGACGAGCTTTTAAAAATTCGAATATTACTGAATCGTATATCATGTGCTCATAGGTTACGTAAACGAAGCAAGTAAGTTGGTTAGTGCGCGACATTAGTTTTAAGCAAGAGGTCTCTATAGTTCAATCCTTAATGACTTCTCACACTTGTTTTACTTCTCTTTTTTCATTATCTTTTAATACTCGTAAAATGAGCACTGACGGAGAGAGGGAGAGGCGAGGAGGAGAAAGGACGGGAGGATGCGCACCGTCAGACTGTTACGAGTTACCTGTGTGAATAAGATTGCTTTGCCTATAGTAAATTTTTATTCCTTTTGACAGGACTGGGGAATGTTCGGTAGTGGTTTCTATTGGTGACGAGAACGACAATGTTCCAGTATTCAGTAACCTTCCTAACTCATCAGCTACAGTATCAGAGGGTGCAACTACAAATACGCCAGTTTATACATTAAAGGTGAAAAAATAATACCAGCTAAAATGAGGGGAGAATTATATCACTCTATAATCTATGAATCATATCATGAAGTCTGTAATGTATAGCGAGAACTGAAAGTGGAAATTCGCCCCGAGAAGCGGATAGCTGAAGAAACTGTAGACCAAATATAATGCCCAGAGATCAGTGAACAAAGAGCTCCTTCACCACCTTTTTTATAATTAGTAAAATGATTATGAATATTTTCTTTGGGCGTGAACATTGGAGACCAAAAAAAATTCAGTTTCCGAGAAAAGGTAGCCTCCCCCCCAAAACAACCAACCAACCAACCAACCAACCAACCAACCAACCAACCAACCAACCAACCAACCAACCAACCAACCAACCAGATGGTGAAGATGATGGTGAGATGGTGAAGCATTCCCATAAAATACAACTACAGTATACTAGTATTGATATAACATTTTTTGCAGGCATCAGATAGAGATACTGGAGTCAATGCAGCTCTCAGTTATACAATTGTATCAGGAAATGGTGATGGTGTGTTTGCTATCCATTCGAGCAGGTATACAATAAAATGAAAACAACAACAACAAACTCACAAACAAACAAAACATTGTTACATTTTTGCACAGCGGATAAATGATTGCATGCAAGAATTTCAATAACGATGATTATATTTTTAATTCAAGTGGTGTCATAACTACAGCCAAAGCTCTAGACCGTGAAACAGTCCTGAAGTATACATTAGGTATCAAAGCAACTGATGGAGGAGGAAAGGTTTGTAGACAATTAATTTAAATTTTGGCATATCAAAACTACATTTTTACTGTAGAGCAAAGGGTGACGTTGATATGGTTTGTGTATGTTTTATAGTTTGTGACGTCATCATTAATCATCCATGTCCTTGATATAAACGATAACTTACCCGTCTTCTCTAAGCCAAGTGGGTACATGTTTTACGTTGACGAAGGTGGAGTTGGTCTAGACGTTGGTACAGTACAGGTGAGATTTTAATTCACTGTAATTCGTTTTGTTTGTTTTTGTTTTGTTTGTGTTGTTTTGGTTTCCTTAATTTATTTGTTGGTTGGTTGGCTCGTTGGTTTGGTTGATCGGTTGACTTAGTTGTTTTTTAGTCATTAATACTGCTTTATCAACTGTGGTTACAACACTAACTCTATTTTACCAGGCTACTGATCGAGATGATGGTATGAACGCGTTAATTGTATACTCACTGAAAGCCGTAGAGGATTATGCTAAGTAAGAAAAAAATTGTTATAAAAACTTCTCATTGTTGTTCTGTAACTCTGCTTTGCTAGATGTTGTTCATCGTTATTGTCAAAATTATCGAGTTGTTCACATTGCATGGACTAAGCTACACCGAAACGTAAATAAAAAATAAAAATAAATTTGGGTAGCTTGTCACTCTTCCTTGCAGCACAAATGCTGAATTACGAAGGGCGCAGCTCAACGTGATCCAGTCGAAGGTATACAAGGGCGCTTTCATTATGAATAGTGTTACACATTTACATACAAATTTACATACACACATACGTAGCAGCCACCATAAGACCCATGTCTGATCGTGGAGCGCATCTTTAGATCGAGACTAGTTGGTTTTTACTGAGGTAGGAAAAACCAGAGTACCGCGGAGAAAAACCCTCGAAGCAAGGGAGAGAATGAACAACTCAAGCCACATGTGATGCCCCGTCCGGGAATCGAACTAGGGACCACAGAGGTGACAGACCGGCGCTCTCACCGCTCGGGCACCCTTGCTTCCACACAACTAAGACGCCACACAAATAAATAACCATGCAAGGTGAACAACATTTGACAATATCGGAAAACTTCTCATCTTTCCACATTTGAGGAGTAACGCCAGAGCCTTATATAACCCTCTTTTTCTTTTTTTTTTCTTTTTCAGATTTAAGATCGATAGTTCAAGGGGGATTATTAAAACCGCTGTGGCGCTAGACAGAGAAACTGTTAGTCTTCATTCTATCAGAGTCCTTGCACAAGACTCTGGTACACCAAAACTTTCCACTGAAGTACGCGTCAGAGTAAATGTCACAGATATCAACGACCACAGACCTAGATTTAGTCAGCGGCGTTACACTGTAACGATTATTGAAAAGACTCCACCCAAAGTCATTTTGACTGTCACGGTTAGTCGGGGCACGCATTCCTTAAGCCCGCCGCACACGTTGAGAAACTGCGTGAGGACACTGCCACACGAGGCACTTTTCTCACCGTGTGCTCCTTTACCCGCTCTATATTTTGCCTCGCGTAGCCAAAGATGCAACGTCTGCGGCGAGAAACTGTCTGAGCTAAGTGCCTCGCGTGGCAGTTTCCTCACGTAGTTTCCTCACGTGTGCGGCGGGCTTTAGTTGTTTAAGCCAAACAACATCCAATCACAGACTCAGAAATTGATCTACTGTTCATATACCATGGCTGGTCGTTGACTAGTAACATTCTACTGCTACTGATTAGCAGTGCTTGTCTTTAAACAACATTCACAGCTTAGTCAAGTGTATTCCCACTTTTTAAGGGCTTGTCTCGTGCTAGCGTATGTTGCTTGCAACTGTGCCTTATATCACTAGTGTGAAGTCAAGTCTAGTGTGAATGCCACTCAGTTTTTATCTCTTTTAAGATAAATTAAACTAATCAGATTGTTTTGTAGGCCACGGATGCAGACCTCAGCATCAATGCTGCTCTGTTGTATGCCATAGAAAGTGGTAATGTCGATAATAATTTTGGTATTGACCAAAACACCGGTGCAATATCTACATTGTCAGCTTTGGATAGAGAAAAAAGAGCATCTTATACTTTGTTGGTGGTTGTTGCTGATCGTCGTGGTAGCAGTGCAAACGGTATTCCCCTTCGAGATTCCGCTGTTGTCGAAGTGACTGTTCAGGTTTGCAATTGTTTGTGTAGCATCCCTATTGCTGTTTACTCTGCGTATAATATATCATTTTTCTCAATCCATTTACCCATTCATCATATACAGTATACTGACATCCTCTAGCATCGGTTGTCCTATACAGAATTTTCAAAGTTCCCCTTTTCCAATCGGGGCAGCCTCATTCCAGCTCTTCCAACAATATTTATGGCAATACTTCTCCACAATTCTTCTTCACATATATTTTGGTCTTACTCTCCATTGTAGCACTCACAATGTAAGTGCATTCAATTTGCTATACCACACCGTGTTTCCCTTCCGTCACACGTTTACAACCCGTCACCACCTTTTAGATGCAGATACCATGTCTGCGGCATTTACATTATTGTGTGATCTCTGAAAGTCTACGTTTGATACCTAAATTTAGTCGAAATCAAATAATTTCAATATTTTTCTTAATATCGAGAATATCTTGAATTGAATTATTATCTAAAGTGACAATAAACTATTATTATCTGCACATTACAACAGGACGTGAACGACAATACTCCTCAATTTACCAAATCTATCTATACTGTAACCATCCCTGAAGATAAAGCGATTGGTAAAGATATCTTGCAAGTAAAAGCACTTGATTCAGACGACGGCAAGAACCACGTTCTACACTATAGTATTGTCAGCGGTAATTCCTTAGGGAGGTTCTTCATTGACAAATTCAGTGGGATCCTGTATGTAGAAAGTTCTTTGGACAGGGATCCTCCAAGGAATGAAGACTCTTATACTTTAACAGTAAGAATCTTTTTTTAGTTTAGAATTAAGAAGAATGTGTTAGTCAATTCTCAGATATCACTGCGCTCCCATGCACCTTTGATAGTTCGTAATCCCGTCTTTGATAATCCATATTTTTGAACATTTTCTCGGTGCAAACGCTGTGAGCGTGTTCAAGTTAAGAATTGAGCTGTCTTCTTTATATTCGTCTTTGTCGTCCGACAACAAAATACAAATAAATCTCAACAGTGTAGGCTCAGTGTCAAGGACCAGCAGAAAGTCGTCGGAAGATGTATAGTCTCTTCGGTTCAGAGGATTTTGACATTGGGTGTCAATGGTATTAGACGAAGAAATATTTAATAGGCATTTACGTTGTAGTACAAGCCTTTAATTAAGCACTAAATCATTTTATGCTATCGAAACATTCAAATTTGTTTCGTCATTTTATGATTTTCTTCGGAAGCTTTTGTTGACAGAATGACGTTCAAAATTGCAAAAGGGGTTTTGACTGTATATCTTAGCCTCGACTTTGACTGTATTGCCCTCATTCATTCAAAATATCGAAAGCTGGTTATTATTCAACGATATCTATATTGAGATGTGGAGACGGATATTTAGTCTTTTTCGGATCTATTGAAATACCATTGCATACAGTAATCACAAATTATTATTTTTAGGTACAAGCAGCAGACACGGGTGACACATCTCTGAAATCAACGGCCAAGGTATGAAGTGATAATGAGATGATTTTAGACAAGTTGAACGACAGTGAATTTGAATTAATTAATTAATGAGATTATTGATTTCTAGGTGTCAATTACAGTATCAGATGTGAATGATAGCCCTCCTCAATTCAGCTATGGTAGGTTAAGTGATATTGATATATAAACGCTACCTATTTTGAGCGTTCACAATGGATCGAAAAAGCGATTGGAGACGGAATGGATTTTTTGCGCCCTATGTTCTATTTTGCTAAAATACGAAAGCAATCTAAAACGTCATAACTTATTTCCCTTATATCATCTGATGAAAATGTAATTAGTATAACTCGTCGTACTTAGAAACGTACACTGTGATTATACCTGAAAACACTACAGCCGGGACTGTTATCCTGAAACCAAGCTGCACCGACAGAGATCTGGGTACTAATGGCCAAATATCTTATTCCTTGAGTTCGTCCAACAGTCAGGTAAACTATGCAGGTGTACCGCTTTCGCTTTTTTACTTAACTGGTAATGAGTTGCTACAAGAGACCATAATACTAAAAGAGTGAGCTTGCATTGATGTCAAAGCTATGTCCTTGGCGCTTAAGGTTATTTTTAGTTTTTAGTTACAGGAAGTTGGCGCCACCCTGCGCGCACACGTCAAAACGAAATAATAATTCATTGCCGGAGGAAAGCGGCCATAAATCTCATAAAACGTTTGGCGTCTTCTTACAAAAGACTGAGCTTTGTGCAATAGCCAGCCTGTGCATGTGGCAAGTACATACATCTCAGAATTCGGCTATTAATTTTCTGTTTATTTATTTGATATTTTTTCTTGCAAGGTCGCCTCGAAGTTCAGTGTTAACAGTAATAGCGGGTATTTGTCAGTAACAGGAAACTTTGACTATGACTCAATTGTCAAACAATACGTCATGACCATTACAGCAAAGGATTCTGGGAGTCCAAATCTTTCTGGGTAAATACGAAAATTACTAAGGCAACACAAGAGCACGATGATTTGAACAACTCAATCATTTATTTGTATCTTACAGGAATGCGACTGTTATTGTAAAACTTGACAATGTAAATGACAACAGCCCAGTGTTTACTAAAAGTCGCTATACATTTACTGTTAAAGAGGTGAGACTTCTGTTCGCGTACATCGATCATACTCTGATTCTTACGTTTTATCACAAACGTCCTCGAAGTTAATAAATTAAACAAAAACAGGAGACACTATTACATCATAAGCCGGCCCCAATTGAAGGAATTTGCATGCATATTTGTAAAGAAATTATACGCCTAGTAATCATTGACTACGTTATATTTCAGAGTTCTTACGTCAATAGTATAATGATGGTTGGTAAAGTAGTAGCAAGTGATGCAGACAGTGACTCGAACAATTCACCATATGGCAAAATTATTTACAGCTTTGTAAACCAATCTGGTAATTATATAACATCAAAAGTACCCATATATATACAGTATGAATCACTTTTTATAAAAATCTTTAAAAATCTTGGCTTTTTGACTGGTAAATAAGAATATAGTCCACAAACGTGTTCGCGTCAGGCAAGGGTGGATTGCTTTTGTCTTAGTCTGTTTGGTCCACTCATTTCTCAAAGTGTCTTAAAAATAATAATACTGCGTCAAAAAGTTCTGATGGTGTCCTTTGGCATGTTCAAAATGTTCGGAAATTGTGAGTGATCAGCAAAGATCTGTCTCGTGAATTTACAACAATGCAGGCAATTTGATAACGAACACCATCTCAAAATAGGATATACCACGCAAAAGCAATGCAGCATTACAAACACAAGTATATGAGCTCAAAGAGACACAGAAGTGTGAAAAAAAGTGATACCGCACGGGTGTAACATGCCAATTTATGTACGACATATCAATTTGTATCGGTCAAGATTAACTACGAATTGTCCTTTTAATCTTCAGATTACTACAGAGACTACCATTGGCCATTAAACGACAGTACAGTTACCGATATTAGTGGAGGTGTAACAGGGCGTTTAGTTGGTCAAGCTAAAGTCGTGTCTGAGCCTAAATTTGGTCAAGTGATTTATCTCAACGGCGGTGAAGACTGGATAAGAGTTGGCGACTTTGAAAGTAAAAATTATTAGTTGTTCTGGCCCTTATATGGTATTCCATGTCATTGCCTAACAAAGCTGGCTAGAATCACCGCGGTCAACTGGAGAGCACACCCAAAGACCGAAAATCAAAGACGCACGCCCTTGTAAAAACGTTCAGCAGGCAATTTAACGTGTTGCTTCGCCGCATTGGGCTATTTTTAGAGCTCGTTCCACTCTCCTTCAATTATTTAAAATGCTTTCTTCGGCTATCTAACTTAATTGGCGCTAGCAGCTGCCGCACAAGTAGTCGCCGCTCTCGATCAAGTGAGATCTAAAATAGCCCGAAAGTGGGACAACACGTCCCACTTCGTGTCGCACTTGTTTCCGTCCCGTGGATTTTGCTCTCGGATGTCACGTGATATTATGTTTTCTCCACAGATCAGTGCATTAGTGTTCCATCACGGTGTACCGAGGGTCTATCAGTGGGCTTTTGGCTGCAGTTTCGTGGAGGTCGCTACATCATATCGTCAGGAGGACAGTCCGAGTTTGGTTCCGGATTTGCTTTTCATTACGTCAAAGAAACTAAGAAGTTTTCGCTACTTTTAGCGACATTAAAAAGGAAATGGGACCTTACACTGAACTCCATTCCAAAGGTAAAACACCATCTACGCTGTAACATAAATGTCTTGAAGGTGCATCTTTAGGATTTAGGGAATGTGTTTATCATGGTGTGCAAAGGTTATTATAGTCTTCTTTGTTGTCTCTCTGTCTCTTCGTACTCCCAGAATCCATATATTGGTGGAGTGGCTTGTGTTGCCTGGTAGAGAGAGACTAGGCATCTGATTAGCCTCCTCCGCAAAAGTTTTTCAGCCTTACGCATGCGTTATGACCAAAGAACGTCTGCAAAGGAGGATAGGATTAGATATGCTATAGAAAAGTATTCTTCTTTCAGAAACGGAAAACCCAAACTCGCAAAGAGTCAACCTCGTTCCCAGGCTCTTTCTCTTCACTTGGGGATGGGACGAATGGAAAGGGCCTGGGAACGAGGTTGGCAAAGGGTATCTTGGTTACAGATACCTGAGGAAGGACCTGACGTTAATCAATGTAGTATATTATTATTAATACATGGGTTATTGTTTTTATAGACTTGGTATTACTTCACCTTTACGTGGAGTGCTCATTCAGGTCTAAAATACTACCAGAACGGTCAATTGGTCCAATCATCGTCGTCCGGTATCAGTGTGTCACGTGCTTCTGATGCTTTTACTGTGTTGACTGTTGGAAAACCCAACAATATTGACAAGCTTGATTACTATGGCAACCTCAGTATAAGTGATTTACTGATATGGGAAAAGGAGTTGTCGGTGGAGGAAGTGCTACATTCTTATCAAATATCACGTGAGTACTATCTATCTTACAATACTGATTAGTCAATAACGTTCCAACAACTAATTTGACATGAAATATTGATACTGCTAGCTTACCGCGGGGGGCGCGGCTGTACAAGATGGCGGACATTACAGGTGTTGAAGTCCAACTGTTGTGCTGCTCATTGGTCTTACTAATTATTTTGTAGGTCACGTGACTGGTAAACCTATGCCTACCTTCCCTCAGTACGTTGGTAAGTACAGTCGGTACAGTAAAGCGTTGACGCACCAATAATTGTTGCTTAAGAAGACTTGCTTAAGAAAGAAAGCTCCTCCTCCTCCTCTTCTTCTTCTTTTTCTTTTTCTTCTTCTTCTTTTTCTTCTTTTCTTCTTCTTCTTCATCATCATCTTCTTCTTCTTCTTTCATATGAGTTGACCTTCTCTTCATTTAGATTCCTTTCAAATCCCAATTAAGGGTTTTCCTTTTTTAACAGGCGCGTTCGGGATAAACCCAACGACTGGTGAAATCAGTGCAGTTGGTGTGTTAGACAGAGAAACGAAACAAAACTACACCCTAGATGTAGCAGCAACAGACATGGACTCAGTAGGTCCACGGCGTAGTACAACCCTTAGTATCCTTCGAGGTCCTGGACACTAATGATAATGTTCCGGTCTTTGACAAAAGCAGTTACGTAGAAAATATGGTGGAACATTCGAAAATAGGGAACACGGTTATTCAGGTTAGAATAATATAATTAATACTCATATATTGTCGTGTAGATGAAATGAATAAAAGAAATGAATATTAAATGAGGAATAAGGAGCAAGGATGGCACAGTTGGTTAGTGCGCGGCCTTCGGTGCGAGAGGTCCCGAGTTCGATTCCCACTGACTTCACATCCTTGTTTCGACTTCTTTCCTTTCCGTGTAGCTATTAAGTAGCTTTAAATACCCTTAAAACGGAGCACTGATGGAGAGAGGGGGGTAAAATGAGTGCACCGTCGGCTTCCTGGAAGATTAGCTCAGATAAAGGAACTACCAACGTTAAACAAGGTCCTTTACCATTTTTACCTTTTTTTCTGCAGGCAAACGGACGTAGAACATGAGTTTGAGTGTTGTGTGTATGAAAATATCGAATGTAGAGGTAGTCAGTGCGAGGTTCTGAAGAACAACTATGTGGATATGTTGCTGCTTGAGATCGACATTAGTTACTATTAAAACGTGCGCGTTTTCAGTTTACTCTAACGTCATGTACTACACAACTCGCAGAGTGTTAATATTACAGCACAAGAAATATAGACAAGTCTTTATATACCACTTATTAGATATTTTCTTGTGTATTACGGGCTGATATTTGACGAGTCGCGTATGTATTTTGCCGAGCCTTTAGGCGAGGCAAAATACGAACGATGAGTAAAATGTCAGCCCGTAATACACAAGAAAATATCTAATAAGGATTTATTATACAATTGCTTTTTCGCTTTGTTTTTAGCTGTATTTTTATTATCGAAGCAGTCCTTTTTTTAAAACCAGCGCATGCGCGCTTCAAACCGGTTTGAAGCCTTGACGTCATACAGGGCCGAATACGGAAACCGGATGTCTAAACGGTCCTTTTTGCAAACAGCGCGCGCGCGGGAAAAAGAAACCGGTTTGAAGCCTTGACGTCACGCAGCGCCGGATACGCAAACCGGTTTTCTAGAGGGTATTACCGTCCCATATTGGCCCTCAAATGATACCTTATTTGGTAAATTTACGTCGCAATTGTATAATAAAGTGCACTTATTAAACGAAACGTATGTTTTGATTGAGCGTGTTTGTCTTCTAATGTATAAACACATTAGCTAGCCAATCAGCGAGCGCGTACTATCACAAAAAATTACCCCTCAAACTTGCCATACTAGTTCTAAACCCCGTTTGAATGTGTCTCTTTACAGGTTCACGCGACAGACAGAGATATTGGTACAAACAGTAAAATTACTTACAGTATTGTAAGTGGGAATATCGCCGACGCTTTCAACATAGATGGGTCTAGTGGAGTCATTAGTCCTGCTAAAGACATTGATAGGGAAAAGATACATCAGTACCTGCTTGGGGTTCAGGCACGGGATGGTAAGCTAGTATTTAAAGACTGATGTGGGTGTAAAATGAACTGGTTGTAAGATGAACGAAAAAATCAAATGCAGCACGAGGCGATAGCCTCTATGTACTAGTACTATGCACGAAGTTGGAACATTAAAGCATCTTATCCAACGATGAACTGACGGTATTCCCACGTTTACATTATTGAATTGCAAAAATGGTATTATTTCAGTCGTATGATAGAAACCTGCGGTAAGGACTTACGGTACGGTCATGCGCGATTACTTTGGAAAATAGATCAAATTTCTGATTACCAATAAAACTTCGGTATATATTTATGATATGGTACCGATAGCCAGTTATAGAAAATAAACATACCTTTCCCCAAAATAGAACCTAGACATAATGATCGCTAAAATACTAAAAAGCATGTTTTGCTTAGTTACTGTGCAAACATTTAGAAAGTTCCAGTGAAAATGTGCAGAGATATGATTTTTTTAAATTGCTAATTTTACAGACAAATGTATGTCAGCCATACATTTTCTGTAAAATTTCACAATTTGAAAAATTTATATCTTTGCGGATTTTGATGGGAACTTTCTCAATTTTTGCACAGTAACTAATCGAAATATGTTTTTTAGTATTTTAGGGATCATTGCGTCTTTGGTTGAAAAAAATGCGTTAATGAGTGGCGGCCATTTTGGAGAAAGGTCTAATGTACAAGTGGCTAATCTGCGCCATGGACTTACAAAATGTTTACTGTTACGGTATAGTCAACTCCGAGTGTTCCACGTTACGATTAAGGCACGGCAAGTTATGGTACGGTGAAATTATAAACTACAATGTCCCATGCAAACGAAATTCATGCTCCTTATCACAAACCAGGATTCTAATTTGTGGTTGCGGCGTATCGTCAGAGAAGAGAAAAATTGAACCATGTTGCCTCGCATGCTACTCAAGCTAAATCTGCGTTCGGTTAGAGAAATATCAATGATGGGATTTCTTTTTTGTTTAATTTTAGGAGGTAAACCAACTCTCCAGTCAACTGTACAAGTAACTATCAATATTGTTGATATTAACGACAATAAACCTATCATTACACCTTCTACAAGCACTGCATTAGTACGTGAGAACCAACCACCAGGACAAACTGTACTTAAGGTAAATTAATATCTTAACTATTCCTTTTACAGTTTCAACCCCTCTTTACAGTTATACAATATACAAGACTGATTGAACAATGTTATAACCAAATAGAATTGGCTCATATACCTATTTCAAAAAAAGGTTGTCCTTCGATTTGCTGCATACTGCATATTGCATAGTGAATACCAAGACCAAAATGTACTTGTGAATATATAATTTTCATGATTTTTCATGACTAAAATATATTCAAAATGCAAACTGTCTACTTTCTTCCAACCTGAAAGGCTATAGAGAGACCGATGATGTGTAGTTATATTGCCTCTTGTTTGCCATTTACTTTGTTCATGATTGGTATATACGAAAGTTAGGAGACTAGCTATAGGCACGCCCAGCCAATTAACAAAACTCCTTTTCTTTAAAAAGCCAGTATGGGAGCTGGGTTTTATTGGAGTTTAATAAGGTCTCTGAACTTTTACATGGATGACAAATTAATATATATATTATTTATGCATAATATATTTTTTATTTTATCTAGCTTGCTGTGAATGATCAAGATCACAATCTAAATGGAGAGATTCAACTTACAGTCAACAACAACAAATTCAAGGTTGATATGAATACAAAGACACTTCTTACAACACAAGTTCTTGACAGAGAAACCCAGTCCCATTATGACCTTACAATTACTGCGACTGATAAAGGAACTCCACCAAAGGTAAAACAAGAAACATTTCATACCTCTGCAGACAATTAGGTAATTTTAACAAACGGCGCGACGTGACGACGCGAAAGAGGACGTCATCCACCCTGACAAATATGATAATGTTAAGCGTTTTGAAGAGAACGCGAAAAAAGTGGCCGCAATAAACGAAGTCGATATTTTCGTCGCCTCACGCCCAGTTCTCGCGTAACCTTGCATGTACTAAATCTTTGTAATGTGATGCGTGATGATGCGCTAATCTGTAGCTTAGTCAGAAGCATTGGCAACATTATCCAATAGCAAAAGGAGTTCATGATGAGACAGAACAGGTCTTCAAAAATGTCTAATCAATATTTGTTCGTTTACAGTCATCCTCGGTTAATATTCGGGTAAACGTCGTTGATGAAAACGATAACACACCACAATTCTCCAAATCGTTGTACAGAGCAGCCATTTCAGAGAACATGACTATTGGTGCAACAGTCTTGCAAGTATCAGCAAGTGACCCAGATGAAGGCAGTAATGGTGATATTGCATACTCTATCCAGGGCGGTGACGGGACATTTGTCATAAATAAAACATCAGGTATATACTCTTATTCCAAAAAAGATGACTGGCAATTGGAGAAGATTAATTAGATCACCAGCAAGAAATTTTGCAAGGACTTAAAGAAATTACCTATCTGTTGGTTCCATCATCTTAGTTTTCTAAAAAAGACGTGTATAGCATTCTTACATTTCCACCGTTTGCATATGTCTCGATTAGGAATTGGGAGATACCGTAAAGCCGAACAAAGTGTTCAGACATCAATATGGTATAAACTCCGCCTCTGTCTTGAAATAGAGTTGGATTTTACGTAGCCTATCGACCAAATTCCCGTCGAGATTTAGGGTGTTTTCCATTAAGTGGAACTAACCGGCCAGGATGGCCTTCTTAAATGGTACCTGTCAATTCCTAGCTCTGGCTGGAATCAGTACTAAGAAACCAGACCGTTCTGGCCGGTTGGTTCCACTAAATGGAAGGCACCCGTAGCCTTGCTGAGTGTATAATTATGCAGACAATTGTAACCAAACCAAGTAGTTTATGATCCACTGTCGTTAAATAGTATAATATGTTTTGGTACCAGGTTTGATAAGCGTGGTATCGTTGGTTGACCGTGAGGCGAAGCCGCATGGATTTTCCTTAGCTGTCATAGCACGTGACCATGGTTACCCTAAACCAAACACCGCTACTGCATATGTTAATATAACTATATCAGATATCAACGATAATGCACCCAAGTTTGATAAGTTTACTTATGTGAGCGTGGTCCGTGAGGATAGTCCAATTGGTGCCATCGTAACGAGGGTTCGAGCTACAGATGATGACGAGGGATTAGCAGGAATGATTCTCTACTCAATTACAGGTAATCATTTAGTCGACCCTACTGTGCTAACACGCAAAAAGCTTGACACTCCCTCACACAAACTGCTATGATTTTCAGAGCCAACCGGGTCAGTTTTTTTTTCCTTGTTTGTTCCTTTTTTTCCTTTTCATTCAGTCTTGTTCCGACAAGGACGACAACCTTGTTAAAGGAGCACAATGTAAATTTTGCTTTAGAATTTTTATTAATAAGTAATACATTTAACCGCCATACAACCCATGTCTGACCAAGGGACCCAGCTCTTAAGCTTATACAGTTATTATCATTGATCTAGATAAGCTTGACTAAATCTTGTTGAAATGTCTTGATCTCTAGGTGGCGACCCCGATGGTTTGTTTTCTATACTGAACACGTCCGGGAATATCACTGTAGCTAAAACGCTGGACAGAGAAACCAAAGATACATATGAGATTCAAATAACTGCAATGGACAGGGCGGGTAGGAATACTTATAGTACATACATACATACATACTTTATTTGAAATGCAGGTTTAAAATCTAGCAGCCGAGGGCTGATGTGGACCTGCTTAACAACTAATCTAAAAACTACATTACTTACATTAAAATAGAAAATAGAAAATGTCTCCAGATAAACACTGAATAACACAAAGCCCATTTTGTATTTAAGCAATAAAAAATAGTTTCTATGACTCTACCGGTGAAATAGAGCACGGGTGATGGTGTTGGGAGAAACACGAGAAAAGTTTGAAAATCACGTGCCGTAGGAAAAATTTCTAACAGTGAACAATACAAAGAGTCATTTAATTCTCGAACTTTTTCAATTTCGTCGACCGTGCACATTTTTTCTTTCCTCAGGTGAACCCAAGTATGTAAGCGTGACGTAACCTTTGACCTTAGTACAAATAAACCGTCACAATAGCTGAGCAGCCAATTTTAGTCCGAACACGTGTCATATCTTTGTCTCTTCTGCACCTAGTGCGTCCCCAAGTTGAGCTTGGTTCAGTTTCATAATTCTAGATTTAATTTGACGCGATACAAAAAGTCTCGAACTTTTACAATTTCCTCGATCGTGCACATTTTCTTTCCTCAGGTGAACCCAGGTCTGCTACTGTTGAAGTTGACATCACTGTAACTGACGCTAATGACAATCGTCCAACATTTGTTAATGTCCCATCCAACATACCCGTCAGCGAATCAGCTTTAGCAGGCACGCCTGTCTTTACAGTTATAGCCACTGACCTAGATGTTGGAATAAACAGTCATGTGACCTATGCAGGGCACTCCCCTGAGGGTACATTTGATATAGATGCTAAGTCTGGTGTTATAAAAACTTTAACAAGCTTGGATTATGAAAACATTCAAAGGTAAACTAGCGACAGCTTGATTGGATCTTGTGTCTAATAAAGTTTATAAGTTTGTAAATTGCAACCTGGCTGAGCACACGACTTCTGAAACTATAAATTTTGCCAAACTTGAAACAATAATCATTGAGTGTAGTGGAAGAGTAGTAGTGTGCAGTCCTCTATATTTTGAGCTTGTTTCAACTACTGGTTGAGTTATTTTGAGGTTGCTTCAACGGTGAGATGAGGAGTTTTAGGTGAGTAAGTTATGTATTACTTTTAAGCAAAAGGCTTGTTACTTATGAAGGAGTGCTGAGTTTGAAGAGATTAGAGCATCTAGAACTCAGATTAATTTTTTCTGATTCTATGAAACTAATATGTCAAGCAAAACAAAACTCCATTTCAAGTGATCTTGACGATACTTCTCCAAACGTATACTGTTCTCGTTCTTCTACGCGAAAAGTATGTCGTCAGGTGACGTCAAACCACTCAAATTCACTCGCTACTTTTCGTTTATACTTTCCGAAACAATTACTTTTGCCTCTTGACTAAGCAAATCCTCCATTTATTTGAAACAGCCATCATTTTAAAGGAGCAAGGATGGCACAGTTGGTTTGCGCGCGGCCTTTTGGTGCGAGAGGTCTTGAGTTCGATTCCCAGTGAACTTCACATCCTTGTTTCAACTTCTTTCCTTTCCGTGTAGCTCTAATTAATTAGTTTTAAATACCCGTAAAAAGGAGCACTTCATAGATAGAGGGGGTAGAGGGCGCACCTTCGAAAGCTTTTAAAAACACGAGCCCCTGGCTGGGGAGAATTGGGCAACCACTCCCGCTCTTCGAAGTAAAATATATTAACCTTTACTTTATTTTACTCAAGAATGTTAACCGTAATTTCTTCATGCAGATACTCATTTTACGTGGTTGCCATGGACAAAGGTGTGCCCCAACTCAATAGCACAACACTGCATCTCAATATCACTGTGGTAGATGCAAATGATAATAATCCTCAATTCACCCAGTCAAACTACTACACCGACCTTTCGGAGTCAGCCCCAATAGGCCATGATGTCATAAAGGTGTTAGCAACCGAGAAGGACTCAGGACCAGCCTCTGTGATTGGATATAACATATCGGCAGGAGATGGTGGAGGCCAGTTCTCTATTGATCACAAGACGGTAAGTTAACGATATTCTAACAAACTTGAAAGTAATTTATTATGATATTTTCTATAGAATAGTGTCTAAAAAATAAAGAGGCTCGCAAAAATTTGGTCAAGGCTCGGAAGCTCGGCGTTAAATCAATGGGAGCTCGGATTTGATTTTTGCAGAGGCTCGGAGGCTCGGATTTTTGTTGGGGTCGGAAGCTCGGATTTCGGATTTTGCATGTCGGCTAATGAAAGCGTCGGAGTAATAAAAACGATGGCAAAATAGAATGAAGAGTGATGTCCATATTACTTTCTCACTTTCGACATCGTACTGATTTATATTTCTACTTACAAAGCAACGTTAAGGCGGTGTTACACGAGACGATTTTTAACGACGATTTTCAGCGCAACGGCGTTGCGTTAAAAATCTATCTCGTGTAACATGACATGACACTTGGAACGATTTTTCTTGCAATCTTCGCTTCGGCAACGCGTTTGCGAGTTTTTGAATCCAAGTCAGAAACTCGCAACACAAAATATAGCAAGTTGTTGCAACGTTGCGCGGGAAATCGCCGTTAACAATCGTCTCGTGTAGCACCACCTTTAGCACCTGTAGCACCACAAAAACACTAACAACAATAATGACACTGATTCAGTTTGATTACTTTTAATTTAACGTCTCAAAATTAAGAAGTTATAATGTATTTAAGCTCATGTAGATAAGAAGAAAATTTCAATTAATTAAAATGCCAATTAGTCCATTTCCAACTCAGAAATGTAAGACTTTGAGACTACTTTTCAAAAACTTAAAACTGTTAGCTGTTTAGCACCGCGGGAAACTTACGCGGCAGTAAAAGACCTAGCTATTAGACTAGACTTGTATCAGAAGCTATGAGATACTCAAAGTTATATGCATAGGTCTAGTATTTCTAGTTCAAAATAATCTAAATACAACGCTCCGAAGTTCTGAGACGAGTAATTGGATGTCCGATAACGTATTTCATATTTGCACAAAATAAGACTCGTAGATTCAGATTTCAAGGTCATCTACACCAGCATAAACAATAATAATTTTATCATTGATCTTGTTTCATCAACCATTAGTAATTTTATTACCAAGCTTTCGGGCCTAAGGCCCATCATCAGGGTAAATGGAATCAACAAAATCGTTACAAAATCCACGATTTTGTTGATTCCATTTACCCTGATGATGGGCCTTAGATCAGTATAAATTTAAAGATCAGTATAAATTTCAAGATCAGTGATATGACTAAACCAACCAACAAAGAAATATTAGATATAATAATAATTTTATTAGAAAATGTTACAAACTAACACGTTCTTCATTTACCATTTTACCACCTACTATATACTCTAACAACTCTACTGCTTTATGGCACGCGCTGCTACGATGAACGATGCTACGTACTACACGTGAATGAGTTGATAATCTTTGAATTCAAACCAGGTTTGCGGTAGCATAGTAGAAGATCTACGCAAGCGATAATTGATAGCTAACGGAGGTTGAACAGACCAGAAATAATTTGTTTTTGAATGACGTATTATCGGCCGTTTTAGCCTGTTAAAGAAATTTAGCGACTCGGACTCGGATTTTCATACCATTTTAAGTTCCCGCAGGCTCGAATTTTTAAAACACAGAGGCTCGGGCTCGGATTTCTATTTTAGCCAAAGGCTCGGGCTCGGATTTTAAAACAAGGGGCTCGCAAGCTCGCGAGGCTCGGATTTCACCATTCTATACCTTATATATATTGGGCGGATAAGACGCGTAGTGTCAAACGCATAGCTTATATTTTCTGAACAATAACCATGCAATGGATGGAAGTCTGTAACATACTAAGACAAAAGTCTTCAATTTACTAACATTTCGAGCTTTTAGCCCTTCGATTCGACGTTGTATCTTCGTACACAGACATAGCTGAAACAAATTTACTCGTTACTTTTCGTTTCTATTTTTCGAAACAATTACCTTTACCTCTTGACTAAGCAAATCCTCCATTTATTTGAAACAGCCATCATTGCATATATTTACACCGTTTTTAGGGTCAAATTAAAGTACGAAAGGCTTTGGATCGTGAAACCCAGCCAACATACACATTACTGGTGTCTGCTAAAGACGGTGGAACACCACCAAGATATGGACAAACAACGGTAGGTCTAACTGCTGCCACCTCCCTACAACGGCTTCCACTCTACAAAGGCAAGCATTTCAGTCCCCGTCATTGATCCGATCCATACATTTACTATATATTTAGACCTTTGTGAAACGGTTGCCTCTCGACAACGCCCGCGGTCACTTGATCTCTCCCCAGAGTGACCGCTGACTGTATTTGTGATGCTTAAACGAGTATGCACTTATTTAACAGGTCACAATCCGTTTGACGGATGTAAATGATCGTCCACCAGTATTTAAGTTCCAAGATTATCAAAAAGAGATTCCTGAAAACAGTCCTGTAGGAAGCTTAGTATTGACAGTAGAAGCTAATGACGACGACACACCAGCTAACACTCAGGTAAACAAACTATGATATTATTAGCAACATCTAAAGCTGCAAGCATTCAGACATAACCCTGCATATACCTGAAGTTTACATAAATGTGCCATTGCTCTGTCATGTGAAAGGGTGGCTTTGCCGGCATGTGCGTATGCTGAATTGCATGAACTTCCATCAAATCCATTTAGTTAAGTGTGCCATTAAAGCCTGGACACATGGTATATTTTCCCTGTATTTTTTTCTGTAACGTTTGGCGTAACAGCACCACTGTGTAAACCAGTGCAACTCATTTATGCAGCGTTGCGCGCAACAATTAACATATGCATTAGCAGAATGGGGTTACTTGTCGAACTTCTCCTGAAACGTAGCGCGCATCGCCATAGGGGTAGACACACAACGTGTCTGCAGCAAAATATGCATGGTCTGTCCGGATCCTTTTTTTTAAATATCAAATAACCCGGTTGACCTTTACTGAAGTATGATTGTTTTCTGGTGTAATTTTATTGGACAAATCACTTTTGTCAATGGGAAGTGATTGTTTTCTGGTTGACCAGTTTTGTTCGTCATCCGGTCAGTGTGCCCGAAATGTAAATGTTCAGTTACATCTACTGCACCGCTCTAGGTTCATACTAACATTGATTTGATATTATTATTTTATTTAGCTGACGTACTCCATTATTAGTGGGAACACAAACGATCATTTTTCTGTCATAACTAAAAAGAGTAAAGATAAATATAGAGGACTTATAAAAGTGGCCAAAACACTGGACAGAGAGGCTATGGATCTCTATAAACTAAACGTAAGATTTGAATCTTCCAAATCTAAAATCATAGTATAAAGTTAAAGCTAAAGTTAAAGCTCATCGTCTTTTGCGTACTACTTCAGATTTCAGTTTCTGACGATCTACATATGGGATACGCTCGTGTGGAAATAAGATTAAGCGATGTCAACGATCGTCATCCAGAGTTTAATTCGTCAGTTAATTATACTGCAGAAGTAGCTGAGGTAAGAAAATTCATATCTAGCAAGAAACATTTCTCGTGTATCCACTGATTTACGGATGTACCTTAAAGAAGCGTCAGTGTCAGCGGCCAATAAATAAATAATGTTATTTTAGCTTGAAGAACGCGATATTTTAAATCTCTATTAATTTTGCGTTAATTTACAGGGGATTTACGATTACTCGCGAGTCCTTGTGGTAGTTCCATTGCTTTACATTGCGCACGCTAACTGCGCACGGTTCTGTAGCCCGTTCAAGCGCCCGCACATTCGATTTTCAAAATGGCGGATGTTTGTTCGAAAGGTCGAAAGCGTCCTTTTTGAAAGTGTATCAGTAATTAAAATCGACAATAATGGCTTAAAATTAATTTAAAGAAGTTAGGAAAATATCGATAAAGATTGTTTCTTTCGAATCGAACCACATATACACTTTTTACCTAGAAATTCGCCTCGGTCTCCGCACGGAAAACACTACAAATACGCGCTAAAGTGGAACATTTTACAAAATATTTAAAAATCGAGAATGGTGACCCTCCCTTTTTATTCCATAAATTTCATTTCACTTTTGTTTTCTTCTCGAGTATTTCAAAGTATTGGAGAATGTTTGGATTGGGAACATGAAAATTTGTCAATAAAACCGCAAGAAGTTTCAATTATTTGACTTGACGATGATTTGGAAGTGAAATGTTTTCACTACATTTTCTCAAGAAAAACGTAAAATTCAAGCATCGGAGAGAGCCTGACTGTAGGTTAGGTATATAAATTCTTTAAATTGTATACAATATTTGATTCGATTATTTACTCTTTGCTAAAACAGAAAATTGACATGAAATCGTAAATTCACATACATTCCAGCTGCTGTATATAACACAAAAGCGAGAACAGCGACCCATCTTCTTCTGCATTTTTTAAAAGTCCCAACTGTGAAGGCACTTTTGTGCTGAGTTTCAAGAAATTCTTAGATCTTGTTTTCTTTTTCAGTGGAATCACCAAAAATTAACATTTGCGATAAATTTCTAGCGCATATCAAAATATAGTTTCATCATTAGATGCAAGATAACAATGCTGTAGGTGGTTAACTGTTACAGTCACAGTAAGTGACACAAAACATTGCCGAATTGTGCCTCCCATCAGACCAAGTGCTTCCATGAGTTAACACATGAAATATTATAGCGCGTGAATCACTACACTGCTGAACATATAATGTTTTGTTCTGGGACCAGAGTTGTTGTATGAGCTATTTTTATTCTAGAACACTCCTGGTGGGTTACTAGTAATACAGGTAACTGCAGAAGACAAGGATCTTGGATCCAATGCAGAGATTTCCTACTCTATGACAGGTATGTAAATATCGTTTTTGCAACAGTGTTGAGCTAAAATTCCTAGTAAAGCTCGCCATATCACGCAGCGCCAACATTAAACATGCAGTAATATTGTGCAAAACGTTAGCCCTAGCAGACATTGTTTTCACTAGCGACGCAGGCCGGCATAAGCGCAAGAAGTATACGCAGACTCAATATCGTATCTATCACATAGGTGTGAAAAAGACAATCTCTGCTAATAAGTAGTACATTACTGAGCCTGTGTTTGTTGTTTGTGCTTATGCTTATGTCACTAGTGAAAAGACAAGCACTGCCAATGAGTAGTACATTACTGAGTCTGTGTATGCTGCTTGTGTTTATGCTTATGTCACTAGTGAAAAGACAAGCAGCACTGCTAATGAGCAGTACATTACTGAGTCTGTGTATGTTGCTTGTGCTTATGCTTATGTCACTAGTGAAAAGACAAGCACTGCTAATGAGCAGTACATTACTGAGTCTGTGTATGTTGCTTGTGCTAATGCTTATGTCACTAGTGAAAAGACAAGCACTGCTAATGAGCAGTACATTACTGAGTCTGTGTATGTTGCTTGTGCTTATCCTTATGTCACTAGTGAAAAGACAAGCACTGCTAATGAGTAGCACATTACTGAGTCTGTCTATGTTGCCTGGACTTATGCTTATGTCACTAGTAAAAAACAAGCACTGCTAATGAGCAGTACATTACTGAATCTGTGTAAGTTGTCTGCGCTTATGCTTATGTCACTAGTGAAAAGACAAGCACTGCTAATGAGCAGTACATTACTGAGTCTGTGTAAGTTGTCTGCGCTTATGCTTTCGTCATTAGTGAGAATCAGGCTGAAAAGTTCATCAGTAAAATATGGTTTTGTATGCTCAGCACACAATGGACTGACAATACTTTTAATAACACAGGTGATAACGGAAGATTTGTAATTGGAGCAAAAACTGGTGAAATAAGAACAAGTTCTCTACCACTGAATCGAGAGACCAAACCTTCTTACAAGCTAAGAGTGATAGCAAGTAATCCTAATGGTCTTCAAGTGAGTTTGTCTCTGCTCGCTATTGATATGGCTTGTTAATGCAATAGAATCGCGAATGATGCATTTCAATAAATGCCCTTGAGGATCAAAAAGGGAAGAAGCGCCAGTCATGATGGAAGACAGCCTCCTACGCAGGCGTTTTTAATCTCAATGCAGTAAATTTCCCTCGCCACGTGTTGGAGCAAAACATAGGTTTTTGAAGTTATACCCACCTGCAGAGTAATTGATTGAAAACTTGCTGCAAGGAAATGAAGCGGGTTGTACGTACACCTGATTGCATTTATATTCCTTTGTAGGGTTTCACTGATGTCTATGTACGAGTTATTGATAAAAACGATAACTCACCAGTATTCAACCCATCGACTTACACAGTCACGTTTACCGAAGGACCTTCTACAACTAGGTTGTTTATAGTGGATGTAAACGCAACTGATGATGATGAAGGAGCAAATAAAGAACTGGAATATTCATTTGCGTCAGGGAATATTGGTGATGCATTTGACATCGACAGCAAAACGGTAAAATCAAAATGCACTTGACAATATTCTTCGATCACTTTACTGTATAATCTCCAACTCACTCTATCAAATTCTGACTTTTTTGCAACTAGCCTAATTAATTTGGGCTGACGACTATAGATTCAAGATTCTTTAATTTGTTTATATTAATTAGTAGACTAAGGATTTACAGATTTTTGAATTTATCTCAGTCCTATATGTGATCGAATGAAGAGTAACATGTTTGGTGACTGCCAAATTAGAGAGCAGTTTTCGAATGAATTCAAAAGGCAAGTTCTCGGCAGGCCTCGGTTACGACAGGAATTTTTAATGCTATTTTACGGACATTATGAACTGACGCGGTCAAGATCTTCTCTAGTTTGACGACCACACGACGCCACGCACATTAAGGACGACGCCATTTCACCTGCTTTCCGCGCGTCCTTTTTAGAAAGTTGACGATGCGAAATACCATATAGATATAATTTGCCATTATGCGTGACGTCCTGATTTACGTCGGGTTGCATTTTTAATAATCTACTTCTGCTTATTATTAGGGAGTAATAACAACAGCGAAAAGTCTTGACAGAGAAGCAGAGGGCATTTCTGCAGATAGTCAAGGACGAGGGGTGTACCGCTTGACCGTTAGGGCCCGTGACCATGGCAACCCTATCCAATCAAGTACTGCGCTGGTGAGTAACCTCCGGTGAACATTTTCCTGTTTATCGTTGATAATCGTGTTGTGTCTAAAATAATGTCATTTTATTCCATTACGCCAACGGTACAAATGCGCGACATCATTAATCACCTACTATTATTTCAAGAGTCAATTAGCAAAAGGATTTGATTTTTGCCAACGGTGCAAATACTGGTATCATCAAAGAAATCAGCCAGTATTTCAACCATATGAGTACAATACTAAAACAATTTGATTGTTACCAAGGTAACGGTACAGATTCTTGACATCAATGACAACCCACCAGTATTCCCACCCAATGGGTACAAGACAATGATCTCTGAAGGAGCTAAAGCCAACCAAGATGTCATAGCTGCTTTGGCGATGGACAAAGACGCTGGTGAAAACAAGCGTTTAACATATGAACTACTTTTGGGAAACACTGGAGGTTAGTAATAGTTTTATGAATGTCAAAAGTGATGTATACATTTCAGGCAGGTTCAGCAAATTATGGCGACACGACGCAATGCAAGCGTGAGAGCAGTACCCTGAGATGGACACTAGTGAAAAACGTCTGCGCATGCGTGCATATTACGATGTTTTCTTAAGAAATGTTTGAGTTTTAGCCTGAAATGAAATGCTCGTGTTCTCGGTGTATACATAAAATTTCTCTTGTATATTTTTGTGAGACAAAGATATTGTATTTATGAAGACATTATATGAATACTGGCCCTAAGTTTCAAGAAATAACCTTAAGTTTTGACATTTTGTGAAAACCATTGTTGAAGGCAAGCGTAAAAACGAAATTTGCATAATTTACAAAAGCACGAAGACTTGACTACGAGCATGCGCAGACGTTTTTCACTAGTGTCCCCGAGATGATGAATATATCACAATTTATTTATGCATTACATGCATTACGACACACGAATTAATGTTACAACATCGCAATGCCTAGGACGTCATTTTACCTGTTTTTATACCGCCCGTATAACGCCTGGTACTTCAATGGTCATTTCAAATATTTTTTTTCCGTTAGAGCACGCTGCTTCCCGTTGCGTGGCGTTTGCTTATCTACCATCATCACTGTATCACTGTTGTTCGTTTGTAGGGGACTTTAAAATTGATCCAGACACAGGAATGATTAAAACCGCAAGAAACCTTGCGCGACAACAGACGTTTTCGTACAATCTAACAATAGGCGCAGCAGATCATGGAAGACCGTCGTTTTCAGCAACGGTAAGTACTTGCATTGGTCATCACCAGGAAAGTGAGAAAATACGATAAAAAGTACGGGATGATGTTAATCAAATTTTGAAAACAATGTACTACAGATATCGGAAGGTTTTTATGGCTTCGAACGTGGCATTAACTTTCTCTGTTTATTGATGTGTTTGTTTATGCGTGTATTTATATTTCTCTAATCGTTTTTAAAATACAAGTAAAAGTATCATAAGCTCGAAATTGCAATACCCATTTCATTGCTCTAAAATGCCGAGTGTAACAGCTAATGGCTACAACGAGCATCCTCGATGCTAATGCGTGGAAATCCAACCATATTCCTAATTCCATATGTGTTCCATTTCAGTTGTTTCAACATCCAACTCTATATATCTCAAAAAAGAATGATCCTCTTGATAGAATGGGACATGTTTCGATGTTACTTTACATCATCTTCATCCATATGAGTAAAGAAGATAATAAAGATATGTCTGAAGATGATGTCAAGTAACATCGAAACATGTCCCATTCTATTAAAAGTATCGTTCTGCTTTCAAAAACAATTTCATCGTTTGTGTTATTGAGACCTTTTGGTGATATCTTTTATACAGACAGTAGTACAGATAGTGGTTGGCGATCTCAACGATAACAGCCCTGTGTTCAGCCCTCAGAATTACTCAGTTTCTGTGACAGAAAACAGCCCAATAGGAACCCATCTAGTTGATGTACGTGCAACCGATGCAGACAGTGGACAGAATGCTTACATTACTTATACTATAACCAGTGGTGACCCTCTCAAAGTATTCAAGGTGGAAACCATGGTAAGTTAGGAAGAGAACTAATAATAAAGAGCGATCGAAATTACTTACTATATATGCAGTATTTATATAATAGCCCTGATCGATGTCACTCCATCAATCTACATTTATCGATCCACGTGTCTGTTTCCGCACTTGGTTCCCTGCCTGCCTGTTTTTCTCTTTGTCTGTCTGTGTGTCTGTTTGTCGGCGCTTGCCTGCCTGCCTGCTTGCCTGTCTATCTCTCTGTCTGTCTGTATCTGTCTGTCTGTCTGTTTGTCGGCATGCTTGCCTGGCTGCCTTTCTGTCTGTCTGTATGTCTGATAAGGGTGTACTGACATATACCGTTGCCATGCAACGGTTGCTATGCAAAATAGGGTCTTGTTTTGGCCGGCAAAATTGAACGCACGCGCGCGTCTTTGGCGGGAATCATTTGACTTTTAGTAGAATGACGCACACCTGACAAAATGGACTCATGGGCTCGGTGTGCTCAATAATGGCGCTTCGTTTTTTCAACAAGTTTGTGAGGTGTGTTGTATGTTTAGCCATTAAAGCTTTCCGTCAATATGTCTAACTCTAATTGAAAAACGTCTTTAATTGTATTGTGCTATTAGCCATCTTATGGAAAGTTAGTAACGGCATCAAAGATTGATCGTGAGCGTCAAGCTCGTTATAACTTGACTATCACTGCCACTGATGGAGGAGTACCAACTAATAGAAAGGTATGTCGGCAACAATTACTCAAATTTATCTATTAAATCAGTAATTGTTATTCGCATTTTTTACAGGCTAAAGCTACTGTATTAATAACAATCCAAGACCTAAACGATAACAAGCCAAGTTTTTCAAGTAGTTCTTATACTGGGTCGATCCCAGAGAACTCGGGACCAGGAACACCTATCACCATGGTGAGTGATGGCGTACTGGGGCCGGTTGTACGAAGGGTGAATACCGCTATCCAGCGGATAAATCCTTATCCAGCGGATAAAATTCATACATGGCAAAATCTTTACAGTGGATAACTCTTATCCGCTGGATAACTTTATCCAACCTTCGTACAACCGGCGCGGGCCCTGATGTATATCATTCAGACACAACCTTTTATTTTATCACTCAAGTAATAGTTTGTTCATAGTATATATGTTTAATCTGGATGTGATAACAAGTGACGTCACGGCAGACGTCTTGAATGAACGTCAAATTCTCATTAACGACTATTGTACGTTCCCCAACCGGATGGAGTGATCGAACGTGGGTATATGTGCGATGTTGGGAAATGGCATTGAGAGACGTTGATGAATAAGAGGGAAGGTGCTTGGCACACAGTACATCAGAGCGAAATAGGGAACACTGAGGTGTGTAGGTGCACGCCTGCGCAAGACAAAAAAAAAACATCCTTGGGTCTCGTAGGGCCGGGTGCTCACTTGCTTTCCCTGTTGCCCCTGAACGTATGATATATAACTCGGTTGATTATAATCAAGAGAAAATGAGATATCACATATCATATTCTCTTGTTGTAATACAGTCTAACCTCTACTAACAAACAGCAGACAGCAAACCTTGATCCCTTCTTTTTACAAACTCTGCATTTTTAACCTCCCATAAGCCCATAAGCGGACACCTCTCGTCAACGGACATCAATTCTGGTCCCGAGGCTATCCACTTACGAGAGTTTCAACTGTATCTTGTATTACAGACAAACCCAATAAAAGCCACGGATCGTGACATTGGTCTCAACGCAGAAATACGTTATCATCTTAACGGTACAAACAGCATCCAATTTATAATCGATCCTATCACTGGAGTTATATCAACAAGGAGATCACCTTTACCCAAAATAGATTACGAAATAATTAAAAGTTATACCTTCCATGTGGTAGCTGTCGATAAACAAGGCAAAGGGTTAGCGTCTTTTGCTGGAATTACAGTACAAGTCTTGGACACTAACGACAACACCCCAATCTTTTCTCCTCTCAGTCGAACGGTTTCGATCAGTGAGGATTCTCCTATTGGTCATCCTGTTGTCAAAGTTACCTCTACTGATCCTGATACAGGTTTGAATGGTCGTATATTTTATTCTATTAATGGCGGTTCTGAAGGTAAATTTGATATCGATCGAGTTACTGGAGTTATAAGCGTTAGTGCTTCGTTGGACAGAGAGTCAAGAGAGCAGTATTTACTGAATATATCAGCCATTGATGGCAGCTATCACCCTAATGAAGGCTATGGTACTGTGGTAGTTATGCTACAAGATGTCAATGACAACAAGCCCAAGTTTATACAACCAACCTTCAATGTTGAAGTACCTGAGAATACTCCAATTGGGAGCATTATCGTGAATGTAACAGCAACAGATCCAGACTCTGGGATTAACGCCCAACTGACGTATTCCTTGAGCCATGCAGTGTTTAAAATTAATGCTCAGACAGGATCTGTTACAAATACAGTATCACTAGACCGAGAAACAAAGGCTGTTTACTCTTTTACTGTTAAAGCGAGAGACGGCAAAGGACTGGAGTCAAGTGTTCCTGTCAATGTTGTCATCAAAGACGAGAATGACAACTCGCCCCAGTTTCCTACTCATCAGTACCAAACTGACGTCATCGATAAGACATCAGTTGGTACAATAGTTTTATCTGTGAAGGCTGAAGATCGTGATATTGGAGACAATGGGCGTGTCGTGTACTCCATTGTGAAAAGTAGGGATGATTTATTTGCCATTCAACAGGATACAGGACTAATAACGTGAGTAATAGTTATCAGCGTTTTTTAATTATCATCATGATGCTGCCTATATGGTCTGTACTGCAAATGCGATATTTACTTGAAAAACCTTTCCACATCTAATGCATTGCAAAGCTACACTGTGGGAGAGGCTAGGGAATATGAAAATGGTTGCGCTATAGATGAGATCGTATATACTGTATACTCAATTACCAGTCACAAATAAACTAGTTTAATAGCAGGATTTTCCCGTGCTAATACACTTTTTAATCAAATGTACAAATTTCCAAAACCCGAATATTGGATCTATTAAGCCGCATATCCATATTAGGTGATTTGGAGTAAGCATATAATCTGAGGCTCGACTCAGATTGGGGTCATTAATCATCCTTAGCTTCTTATCCATTTCCCTATATTTATGGATCCTGATTCCATTAGATAGACGATTAGATAGATATCTCAAAAGTGTTAGAATTGCTAAGCTATTCTCGAATTGTGAAAAGTTTTTATTGTAAGACACGCTTGATGGCACTTGCAGCATGGTATGTGTTGCATCTTGTTAGAGTCTTGAAATGCATTTTGTAGTACCAATGTTTCTTTACAGTGTTGCAAAGGTTTTCAACCGGCTACAACTGATGCAGTCAGGAATCATCACTGCAAACGGTTCGTTTGTATTCACAGTCCAAGCACGTGACCAAGGTAGCATCCCACGCTCAACCAATGTTACAGTGGTTATCAACATAATAGCTTTGGGAGACGACAGTCCCGTTTTTAACAGGTAATTTATCGAGACTATGATATCATAGATCACAGCAACTTCTCAAGCTTCCCTGTGCCTTGCTGCACTATATCGTATATCAGTTGTATCACAACGTTTTGATTGGGGAAGAGAAAACGTTGACTAATCAAAACGTCGAGGCAAAGCTCGGCACAGCAGCAAGACGTTACGACGTTTCTTAATTTTGCAAAAATTGTTCTTCGTTATATATATCTTCGTTTTGAAATTTATTTGTTTATTGTCTATGGGTGACATGACTAAATAGCGGCAAGCGCGCTTGTCATTTACCTCTGTGTTTCGGGTTCGAGTCCCAGCTCGATGGATCATATGTGAACTGAGTTTAATTGTTGTGTTGTTTTCTACCATGCCACGAGAGTTTTTTTTCTCCGGCCGGGTTCTCCGGTGACATGTGAGTTAAGCGTTGTATGTGAAATATTTCATGTAGAGGTAGTAAGTGTTCATGCTGGCAGATGAAGAACTACTATGTGAATATGCTGCTTGCTGTAAAAAATGGTTATGATTATACAAAGACATGTAATGTTCTTTTATTTGCAGTTCATCTTACGTTGTAAATGTTCGTGAAAATCAACCACCTGGCACGCAAGTGGTACATTTAGCCATAGCAAAAAAGCGTCCTGGATCAACACTGACATTTAGTATTGTTTCATCTCAAAATGCTTTCAATATCGATAAGTCCACGGTAAGTTCAACTCATACTGAACCTGTTCTTTGTAAATATACCAGGGGCGGATTCAGGATTGTTAGGATTTTGAGAAAGGGGTGCACCATTTTAGAAATTTAGAACCAATTATGGGATATTTTTGAAATGTATCATCCCTCCCGTAAATCTTCCCTAGTGTATACATTCAGGAGAGCATAACAAAAAGCTAGACTAAGACACGTGCACGTCACGTGATGTGAATTGTTTCTCCGCCTTTTTGTATATATTCTAGAAATGATTTGTGACCTCAAGCCATTTGCGATAAAAGTGTACTTGGTTTGAATGCTATGAAAACGTTAACCATACATTCGATGCCATCGCAGGCTAGCTGAAATCGTTCAAATTAAGCCAATGAAAACGGAATGGATTCTAATAATAGCCCAAAGACATTGCAAAACTTTCCATTGAACTGTAGAAGATTTTTATAAGGGAGTTTAGTACGGAGTTTCACATCCCTGGTTACTAGTCTTTCTTGACACATTTTATTGTGGTACGTTTCTTTTTATTAGGGTGTCATCTCTACCAAAGTTCGTCTCAATCGTGAAGTACTCGATAACTACCTACTTACAGCGCAAGCCACAGATAATGGTCAAACACCCCTGACTGGATTTACCTCAGTAAGATAATTTCATGTCAAAATATTTAAAGAACAATGGATGGGAAATCGTATTTACTTAAATAAAAACGTTGACGTTTCTCAATCTCAAATAGGCAGTCTGAAGGGAACATAGCTTTTTCTCTTCACTTCTAGGTGGTAGTTCACGTGATAGATGATAATGATAACGCACCAGAGTTCCAGTTTCCATCGCCCTACAAAATGACAGCAAAAGAGAATTTACCACTTGGTTCAAGTATTGGACAGGTTAAAGCCATTGATGAAGACAAAGGCGTAAACGCACAGTTTATGTACGCTATAACACATGCGAATATAGGTTAGGATCTTTTATTTAAGATGAAATGTCAACATCCGATGCCACTATTTCTGCTAAAATTGCAGCAAGTATTCTCCCTTCGATTCGTTTAACTTGATCTTATTATTATTGCAAATTATCTATGTGTAGTCTTATTGATTATTCCCATCTAAATGGCAATTTTGGCTTTTTTCTGAATCGCTTACATTTTATTACTGGGAACGGGAACATTGTTTCTTAGAAAACGAGAAACGAGTAAAGGAACAATGTTCCTGGCTTTCCAAGGGTGACATAGCGAAAAATAAGAGAACTGAATATCATTTTTGATACTCTTTACTGTCAGGTCCCGGATTAAAGATGATATCAATCAATAAAGACTGTGCAACAGCCCTCGGTCTAACCACTGGTGACATCAGAGCGAGTGACATCACTGCATCGTCAAGTTACATCGTACCTAACGAGGATTACTCTCCAACTCAAGGTCGTCTTAACAATAAACCCTTTACCCAAGCAGGTGTGACGTACAAAGGAGCTTGGTGCGCCGCCAGTAACAATGAACAGCAGTATTTACAAATAGACTTTAGGGGGATGCGTAAAGTTACAAGTATTGCTACTCAAGGAAGACCAGGTTCCAATGATTACGTTGGAAGTTACTCGCTGTCATACAGCAAAGATGGCAACACGTATACACAACATGGAAAGGTAAAAAGTATGGGAAAGAAAACTTGTTTCCATACGTATTGCTTGCTTTCAATCATCTATTGAGATTCCAAAGATAAGAAAGCAGTAAACCTATTGGATGAACAAAATACAGACGCTCATGATAATTATGTTCATCGAATGCCGTGACACCAAGCCACTTGCAACGTTTAATTTCGTATGTTGTAGTCAACTTCATCCAAGATCCGAACCTTGCCTGTATATTCTATTTTTGAATACTAAATCAAATGAACTTAATCATATTTCTGATCTCCCAGGTGCTGTCTGGAAATTCCGATTCAAGTACAGTGGTTAGCAATTTCATTCTCCCATCATTTCACGCTCGGTTTGTACGTATTCATCCTAAATCATGGATTGGACGGATATGTATGAGGGTTGAGCTCTACGGATGTGAATCTACAGGAAAAGATGAAGGTATATTAAATTGTATAATAATTGTTATATATTAATTATGTGTGCTCTGATTAATTGAGAACCAAGTGTGATTTCAGTACGTACACATGCAGAGATAACGTCACAGAATATTGTGCATCTATGTTATAATGTAACTTAGTGATAACTTCCCAAGATCCAATCCAGTCTAATCTTCGTTGATTATGTCCTTTCTAAAAGGGCGACAACAAATGCTCAATTACATGTACAGTTTACTCATTGGGCATCATCAGTAGTTTAACGAAAACTGATTGATACTATTTTGCGCTATATGTATTATTGCAGTTATTTTGCCATTTATCATCGATCCACACAGCGGCATCATTAACACCTCGGCAAAACTTGATCGAGAACAACAAAGTTTGTACACAATTATTATTCAGGTTAGTGTCTTTTTGATCTTCTCCTCTTCCTCGATCCTTCTCCTCCTCCATCTCCTCTTCCTCCTCCTTCTTCTTCGTTTTCTTCTTCGTCTGCTGCTGCTGTTGATGCTTAACCCTCAGGCTGTATAATGGAAGTGTACAAATAGATCTATATTCTGATAAATGATATTAAACATTAGGCAAAAGATAAAGGTCAACCAAGCCTTAATAGTACTACGACAGTAGAGGTATCACTGATTGACTATAATGACAACTACCCCAAGTTTTCTAAACATGTTTACCATGCCTTGGTGCCAGAAAACGCTTATGGTGGTTATCAGGTAAGATATGTAAGGCTCAAAGATAACGGGACCCAACCTTACAAACCTTAGATTTTTGGAGGAAAAGGGTGTGCCCTAACTTTGTGAGACCCTAGCCATTCCAAACAAATTGTGTGATATTCCATATCCATTGTCACACCTGATACAACCAGGGTACACAGATGTGTTAATCACACAAGACACGTCTGTAAGCAATTCCATATAAAACGGATATTGCCCAATGTTAGACAAAAAAGCTTCATGCAAAAGCACTACTTTAACAATAACTTGTTATTATCTGAGATAATGATTCGATGCCAGGTCTTTGATGAGAATTTAATGACTTTCATTAACCAGGTGATAAGAATAACAGCAACGGATGCTGATGAAGGAAAAAATGCCCAACTATCATATGCTATTGTTAGTGGTGGTCAAGGACGTTTTATAATTGAGGGTATGTTAATCAAACCAAACAATTTGATTCTCACTGACCGTTTCTCCTTTATTAGACTTCACAATACCATTATTTTTCTTCCAGAAACATCCGGGATAGTACGTCCTTCGGGTTACCTTGACTACGAGTCGATGGTCAACAAGTACTATATCCTGAATATCTCAGCAACAGACCATGGCTCTCCAAGGTTTACAACAACAGCTTTGCTTCAAATTAATGTCACTGATTTTAATGACAACAAACCGACATTCAACGCTTCGTCCTACACAGCTACAGTAAAGGAGGATGCAAGTGTTGGTGTTACCATAGCAACCATGACTGCAACAGATCTGGATTCAAGCAGTAATGCAAAGGTAACACGCCCCCCTCCCAATATCGATTTTTGATTACCGCGGATAGCGCAAGGGTTCTCGTCCGATGAGTTTTCGTTTGCATGATGGGTTCTCGTCCGATGGGTTCTTGCTTCCGATGAGTCATTGATCCATTTGATCCAATTTAGTTCGTTAAATTTTGTCACTGATTTACCTCCATACCAAAGGCAGGTTCTGCCAGAACAAAAGGATGATACTCCTATTTCAACTTCTCATTCCTTCAGCATGGGCCGTAACATATTCTCTGACATGATAGTGACAGTTAATGCAAAGACAAGGAAATTCAACAAAACAAACACTTTACATACTCATGCATGATATTTTCTCTCTCGAACTTCTTAATGTCTTGCACGCAATCTAGTATAGAGCAAGACTCGAAACTGATATTCTTGATATATCATGCTTAAATGTAGTTCATTCTTTCTCCGAGCCTTAAACTGAATTGATTTGTGTACAATTGCTAAGCCAGAATATCAAATGCAGACTACTGCAAATGAACGAATAGGTCCCCAGGGAGAAGAAGGCTAGGTGGACTCAGTCAAAATCCAGAAATGATATGAAAAAATGGATACATTTTATCCCTTTTGTACAAAACTATGGCCTATAACACACTAAATTTGTGTACTACTACTTCATTTTTGTGCTTCAACGCAAGTTTGTAGCATTCTCTAGCGCTCTCAACATCAAAAATTAAGTGAGGGGAGGGGGATTATTCGAGCCTGTAGGCTTATTCAAAAACTGACCCTTTAGACGAAGTGCTTATTCGGGAAGGGGGGTTCTTCGGACCAGGGAGTTTATGCGGTCTTTTATCGTATATCATAACAAATGAACTGTTACCATATATCATAACAAATGAACTGTTCTAATCTTCAGATAAAGTATACGTTAGAGGGCTATCCTGATATCTTTGAGATCGTTTCCACTAATGGAGCTGTACGTTTGAAGAAATCCATCGATCGTGAATCAAAGAGTGAGTACACAGTGACAGTCGTGGCATCAGATCATGGAGTCCCAGTCTTGACTTCAAAAACTCAACTTATAATCCACGTTCTTGATGTAAACGACAACCCACCGACATTTACTTCTCGGGTTTACAAACGCACGATATCGGAGGGTGTTGCTGTTGGTACCATCGTCATGGCAGTAGAGGCCAACGATGCAGACATTGGAACCAATGGTCAAGTTCGATATAAAATTCTCCATGGTAACAACCATGGACTTTTTAGTATTGACGAGGTCAGCGGAATTATTCGATTGGCTAAATCATTAGACCGTGAAGTGAATTCAACTATCAAAATAAGTGTTTCCGCAAAGGATCAAGGGAAGGTGCAGCTTAGTGACGAGGCAAAGGTGGAAATAGTTTTGACCGATGTTAACGATAATGCACCAGTAATCAAACCAAGAAAAATGACAGCATTTGTTTTAGAGGTAAGTCACGTGACTCATTGATATTTTAGAGATATTCCAACTAATACAAATAGACTCCAATAAGGTTAAGTTAAGCCAAGGTACTATAGAGCAAGTGTCTGTACATTTAGCCCGATAGCTTCTACTTGAAATCTCATTTGCAACATCTATACAGGGGCGTATCCAGAATATTTCAAAGGGGGTTCACACTTTCCATTTTCCACCAAAGGGGGGTCACACTTCCAATTTCTCAATCTTCCTCCAGTCAGATTCTTTTATTTCTATCATATTTTTGTTTTCAAAGGGGGTCACGGGCACCCTGGGACCCCCCCCCCCCCCCTTGGATACGCCCCTGCTATAGCTATTGGAATTTCCCCTTGTTCAGTGTAAACCTGCATAGTTTGATTGTTATACAATGTTCAGAGTTTTATTGACAGCCTGTATAAAGTCAAGGGATGCATATGTACAAAAACGAAGAAAGCAAGTACCCCTGGTACTTTTTCATGGGTTTTTGATCAGAGTTACAATACAAATCTACAATCTTCAGTCTGTGGAATCCAAGACAAGACTATGTTCATACTAATTTGGATAAATCTAACAACAGAATCCTTTTTTCATTTCGCGGATATCACACTGAAACGGAGATTTCCTTGACAAAAGAATAACACCGCTTTGTGTGGATGAGAGGCCAAACTGCTACAAAAATATTTCAACGTTAGAGTTGACGTAGCCTTAGTGTCATAAAAACTCTAAACTGCGCTGTTAAATTACAGAATTTGAAAAGTGGTTCGTTTGTTATTGACGTGAATGCAACCGATGACGATATTCATAACAATGGTATGGTCAATTATGCATTAATGCACGGAGGGGAGAATATGTTTGTCATTGATGGAAATACTGGAATTATAACCACTAAATCAATGCTGGACAGAGAAACCAAAGATCTCTACACGGTAACTAAATACATATCATATATGTTACATTTTACTTGCTTGTTCGTTTGTTTTGGGTTTGCTTGTTTGTTTGTTTATTTGATTGTTTGCTTGCTTGCTTGTTTGTGTATTTGTTTGTTTGGTTGTTTCTGTCTGTACATGTCTGTCTGTCAATCTGTTTCTTTGTAATTGCTTGTTTGTTTGTCCCTCTGTCCATTTGTCTATATCTACCCGTGTTGTTTGTTTGTTTATTTATTTCGTTCCTTCGATTTTTGTTTTTGTTTGTATATTTTTGTTTTCGTTTTCCCGCTTTTTAAAATTGAAATGCCCAGTTTCGCACGTGGCGCAGCTTCCGTTTCACGAAGGAGGGGCTCAATAATGACTTTTGCTTCTCATAGCTTATTGTAATGGCACGTGACAAAGGAACTGTACCATATATGGACTTTGGTACAGTAGATGTCCACGTGGTTGATATCAATGACAACACACCTGTGTTTATAAAGGTAAAAAAGACCACTTGCCAGTATGATAGTAACAAGTAATATATCATACAATGCACAACTATTGCCTTTTAAAATTATTTTGGTTTTGTTAGAAATTCGGTCCATTTGAAATACTAGAAAACCAGTCACCTGGTCAAGTTGTTGGTCAGGTATCAGCTTCTGATATTGATAAAGGAATTAATGCAGCTTTGACATACGGGATCGCAGGTAATCAAGTTGTTATATCTTAACCCATTGTAAGACGAGAGTTTGTGAGTGCTTTATGTGAACTATTTACAGGTGGAGATACTAATAACGACTTTGCAATTGATTCTAAAACTGGGAAAATATCTACCGCAAAGCCTTTGGTAAGTTGTCTTACTTCGTTTGGTTTTGTTTGTGAGTTCATGTTTTATGGTTGTTTTTGTTTGTTTGTTTTTGTCTGTTTTAAAAGGCTCAAGTGGATGTTTAAATAAATACTTATCCTTAGCACGCATTATTAGTGGTAATGGAATTTCATGAAATGGAGTGAAACGCAATGGAATCAGTGGATTTGCTCATTACACACCTCTTGCAGGAAACGCTTAATTTCAGTAATACTTGATTGAATTTGTCTTAAAGGATCGCGAGAGACTGCCGCAGTACTTTCTGAGGATATCTGTTGCCAATAATGACACCAAACCTCAGCGAACTAGCAGTACCGTGGTACAAGTCAATATACTGGACTTGAATGACAAAGTACCAGAATTTATGTCTAGTTCATATAACCGCACTATTTCCGAATCGTCACCTACCGGAACAAAGGTTGTGACAGTGTCAGCTGTAGACAAAGATAAGGTATTACAATAACCAAGGAATTTAAGGTTTCAGTTTGTCTAGCTGCATGGCTCAGTGATGCTGACTAACAATGACTGTTTGATTTAAAGGTCTCAATTGATTGATTGGTTGGCTGGTTGATTTGACGGTTGATTGGTTGATTGATTTATGGTACGTTGGTTGGATGATTTGACAGTTGGTTCGTTGTTAGAATTGAAGGTTTGTTGTGGTTGGTGGTTGATCAATTGAAAGCTGCCTCAGTATTGGTTGATTGGCTGGTTGATTTGACAGTTGATTGGTTGGTTGACTTATGGTACGTTGGTTGGATGATTGGACAGTTGGTTCGTTGTTAGATTTGAAGGTTGTGGTTGGTGGCTGATCAATTTGAAAGCTGTCTTATTGGTTGATTGGTTGGCTGGTTGATTGGCTGGTTGATTGGCTGGTTGGTTGGTTGGTTGGTTGGTTGGTTGGTTGGTGGGTGGGTGGGTGGGTGGGTGGGTGGGTGGGTGGGTGGGTGGCTGGTTGGTTGGTTGGTTGGTGGGTGGGTTGGATTGCTGGCTGGGTGGCTATCTTGTTGGTTTGCTGTGAATGGTGGGGTTTTTGATTGAATTTAAAGGAACCTTTAAGGTAGCACAGCAAGGTATATCACCATTGTATTGTTTGCTATATCAGGGTACAAACGGTCGAGTTCTGTATCGCATACGTCACGACCTCAGTAGCTCGCATTCAGATGTATTCACAATGAACGCTGAATCTGGAGAGATGACGTTACAGCTACGTATTGACAACAAGGAGTACAGAAAGTTTACTGTCATGGTCGAAGGAAAGGACATGGGATCACCCAAAGCCTTGTCGTCAGTGGTCCCTGTTTACGTCACGGTTGATGACGTCAATGACAACTCTCCTAAATTCTCGAAGAAGGTGTACAGGTATAAAAAACAGTTGGATTATATGATGGCACGCAGTCTTGAAAAAGTTTAAAGAAAACAAGAGTTTCAAACATTTTTCGACATTTTTAGAGCATTAAACTTTGACACGTTTTGATGCCTTTTTTGCACGGGTCAGATTGAAGTGATCATTGTATAAATTAATTAATTAATTAATTTTTACAGCGAACCACGTAGTGGCTATTTTTCTGCTGGCACTCACACTCACTACCTCTACATTAAATATTTTGCATACATCGCTCATCAACTCACATGTTGCAATTTTGATTTTTGCTGAGGAAGGAAAAACCGGAGAACCCGGAGAAAAACCCTCGCGGCAAGGGAGAGAACAACACATCAAACAAACTCAATTCACATATGATCCAATGCCCGAGCCGGGACTCGAACCCGGACCACAGCGGTGAAAGGCCAGTGCTCTCACCAATTGGCCAACCATGCCACCCAATTGTATTCATTCTTGGTGAACAATATATCATATAAAAGAACTGAAATACTCTTGTATTTTCAGTGCTGATACAACGGAAAATCTAGCAGTTAATACTGAAGTCGTACAAGTTTATGCCACAGATGAAGATGCAGGAATAAATGGAAAGTTAACTTACAAAATAATTAGTGGAAACAGCAAAGGTATAATTCATTGAAGCTTTTCTCTTAAAGTCAGCAAGTTTGGTATAAAGTTATGGTGACAAAATAGCCCACCATTGGTTACTCCTTCATTTGTTTTTTGTAAAACTGCGAAAACGCTTGAATCGCAACTAACAACCAATTCAAACTTTCAGTGGGATTTTGTTTTGTTTTTTCAATCCGCCAATCATGTGAAGGGGAGGGCATTTGCATCAGCTTTGCCCCCTTCAAAAAAAACAAAAAAAACGAAAACAAAACTGAAAAAAAAAAAAAAGAAAAAGAAAAGAAAAAAAAAGAAAAAAAAAAAAAAAAAAGAAAAATAAAAAAAACAAAAAAAATCAAACAAACAAAAAAAAAAAAACAAACAAAAGAAAAATAAAAAAAAAAAAAAAAACAAAAAAAAAAAAAAAAAAACACAAAAAAACAAAAACAAACAAACAAACAAAAAACAAAAAAAACAAAAAACAAAATCAATCAATCAATCAACACAATGGCTATGTGACATTGCTACATACTAAATAACTGTCCAAATAAGCCATTGCCGGATTTCAAGACGTTAGGGACTAGGGACGAGTCCTTTAATATCGCGATAATCAAGAGAAGACCGAACAAGACTCCTCTCTTTCTGACTCCATAGTCGGAAAGACTGACTCCACAATCAGAAAGAGCACATCGAGTTATACAAAATTCCGAAGTTTGGTGTTAATCGGATCAATATTGAACAAGGTACAGCCATTCAAAATCCCCAAAATTCACTAAGAAATGTATGGATTACCGGGGACAACTTGTCCGGTCGTTCATACATTTCTTAGTGAATTAATTTCTTAGTAATATTCGGAGTTTTTAAATGGTTGTATCTCGTTCAATATTGATCAGATTAACACCAAACTTCGGAATTTTGTATAGCTAGATGCGCCTTTTCCGACTTATGTTGATTATCATAATATTAAGAGACTTGTACCAGTCCCTAACGGCTTGAAATCCGGCAATGTACTATAATTCCCAAATAATATGACGTCATTATTATTTTTTAACTTTTCCCCAGGTCATTTTAAAATCAATCAAACCTCAGGCGTCATTAGAGTTGCCACAGTGATCGACAGAGAAGCAACTGCCTCGTTTAAATTGATAGTGGGTGCATATAATAACGACGCTTTGGCTTTTAACAAGACCGCAAGACGTAAAAAGAGGAATGTGGACGGTAACATCATTATTATTGATTGTACATTCCTTACTGGAAACGCTTGCTGTGTCCCAATATTGAAGTTGTTTTCTTTCCATACAGGCAATCTCATTAACGTTTTCAAAATATTCAGCAATCTAGAGTAGTGACAAAGAAAGTGTGCTTCAAATTTTTCGCGCCTTTTGGCTTTGAAGTTGTGAATTCCACTTGTACGTACAAACCAGATTCCGCGCGAGAACAGAAATATTTAATGAGAGACGTAGTACCTCACTTGCAGTTTTTTCTATGGCATTACGTGCAACACAGAGCTGTGGAAACACAGTGCAACTGCGCATAAGAAAAAAGTTGTATGGTGTGTTTGGGCCTTAAATTTATTTTACCTGCATGGACAACGTAAATGAGATTAAAGATAATGAACTAAACTTTTGTACACTGAGTAATCACGAATATTGAGAGCGTACCTTCGAGCTTTGACCCTTGCTAGAGTCTTGATCACAATGACGTAAAGTCACAAGGCTTGAAAGCTCAAAGGTACGCTCTCAAATACTACTCAGTGTACAAAAGTTTAGTTCATTCTCTTAACTATCAGCCTGAGTAGATGAATTTTCAACGCCAATGAGGTTGTCATTGATAATTATGAAAAATGGCTCTTGCAAACGTAATCATTTTTTTCTGGCGTTTCATCGTGTTTCATAGCTTCAGGACATCGATATGATACTGCTGAGGTCAATATTAATATTATTGACATTAACGACAATGCACCAGAATTTGTTCGTCCTCTTTTTGTTGGAGGTAAGATTTCTGAATATCAGAGGCATTGCATAATCATGTGGCACTTGACAATAGCCATGTGAGATGTCGAGAACAGTACGTAAAATTATTTTTATTTTACAAAGAATCCAATGCAAATTCTTAAAATAATAAGGTAATGAAATTTGTTTGATCCTGCTAACAAACGTTGTCAATGTCAAGTGATCATGCACAGAACTTATAGAACTGTCATGTGATGAAAGGAAGGTCATTATGGTTTGTACTCAATAGGGATACCAGAAGGAGCAGAACTCAATACCTACATCAAAACTATAGTGGTAAGTATGGATTTGTGAATCAAAATAGTCATTGAACGTTTTTTTTTTCCTTTTCGGTGTACCTCTTTCTACGTCAAACAACAGAAAAACTGGAGAGTGCTTGAGAAAAAAAAGATACGAGGATGAAAGTGCAGTCACCTGTATGCCCTGCGTAGGTGACGTATAGTTGAATTTAGTTTTGTAGTTACGATTACAAAATTATAAGATGTAAGTGTCACTCGTGCGAGAAATTTATTTGTATGTGTTTTTGCTATTTTGTTTGACAGTTAAATTTTTTAAAGCTTGGTTATGCTTCTGCAATTGCTTTCCTGTCACTACATTTTTTTTAAACTTAGCTTACCCTTCATTCAATGCTGAAATCTAGTCATGTATCTACCCTCAAAAACATATAAACTGGTGGATTTTTTTAACGACAACAAACATGCTAGTAACTGAAAACTTTGGTTATAATCTGACCAATAAGGAAACGCGTACGAATGCACAATATCGTTCGTTCTTTTTGCGTTGTATGTTGTGGCAGCAATCCTGTGCACTTCAGTCCTTGGTTTTCTTGTTTATAAGGGAGAGGATGCAATGTTAATATTTAATTTAATAATCATAACAATTTTTTTAATCTATTAATATTGAATTCTGTCTCAATTCTTACCAGGCTACCGATAGTGATGCTGGTAATTACAGTGCTGTCTCATACCGCATTGTCTCTGGCAACGAAGGTGGCTTCTTTAAATTGAATACTGAAACGGGAAAGGTTTATTCAGCCAGTCTCTTTCAAAATAAAAAGGGTCAGCGATTTACTCTCAAAGTTACTGCTTATGATAACAGTGGAAATCCTCCCAACAACGAAGCGCGTGAGTCCGCACTTCTAAGGGTAAGAAATATAACAACAATAACAATTACAATTTATCAGGTCTTGAGTCACCCGGAAAGATATTTACTAAAATAGGCACTTAAGTCCACCAAGAGTACGTTGAAACTGCACTGGAAGAAATTCCAGTTGCGCCGTCGGTGAACACTTACATCGTGACGTCCTGACGTCCTGAAATCTGAATTCTCCACAGTCATTTCATTTTTCACTCCTTTTCAACACAGCTCACTAAATTAAATAAGTTAAATGGGGCGTTGTATAGTAGCTATAGGGCAGTGAACGGACAGTTGGATACGATGTAATTAAACAACCAATCATATTTGCATGCATTCTGAAAAATCTTAGCATTCTTTACAAAATATGGAGGGATGCATTTTATTACGTTTTCACTTAAAATGTACCAGCTATGATCAGTGGTAAGCTGTTGTTGTTTTACCCTCGTATGGCCTCATGACTACCCGATCTGGACTCCCCTCAGCCTGTCCTATTATCGTTATATATCTTTTATTGACATTTGAGTTGCTTGTCTATTTTGTTTATCATGTAGATATTTGTTCTGCTAGAAGAGCAAAGAGTCACTTTAAAAGTGGCTGTTGAGCCTGCTCTTATCAAAGCAAACATACAAGAATTCGAGAGGTAAAGTTTTACTGAAATTCTTTAGTTATAGGAAATATTATACTTCTAAAATATTTATACGTCCCAGTGGACAGCGTTCGAGATATTTCATACATTCTGCTCGAAAAGAGGCTTCCAAGAGTGAAAAAAAGCTCTTCCTCTTTTGTTCAAAAGTTTGTTTTACCCGTGGAAGCTTCTGTATCAAGCATCCTCGGTATCCTTGGTTAAAGTTGAAAATCCTTCTTTTTTTTTTTTCGAGAATTTAGACAAAATTCCTCATTAAAAAAGAACGCGTCCAATAAATAAAAAAAACTTGTCACTGTTTTGTTGGACATTTATCTAAGATTCGAACAGTGAAAAAAAGCTTTGAAAATAATGAATTGCTTTGCACTTATATATCTCCAGTCGCCGAATAAAGTTCTATCGATGCCCTTTTTAAGCAAATGGAAAATGTGTCATCATCTTCTATATTTTAACAGCTTTTCAAACGATATATAGTTTGTTATACCTTGAATTCCAACGACATGGGAGGATTTTTTTGGGGGGGGAGGGGGGGTGACACCGCGAACATTTAGGAAGACCTTAAGGTGGCTCCTTTTAATTCGCTAGAGCTAAAGGCAATGATGTTAGCTACAAGATCACAAGAGCATTTTTCAAGAATAAGCCTAGATATCATTAAATTCGAGAATATATATGTAAAAAGGGGAATTATTTTAAGGCGTCGCCATAATAGCGTCGATCTCCATAAACATACGTCATTATAAACTTTGATCTTTGTCTAATAAGGGTGTAATACTTAATATGCTATCAGACTGCTCATAAACAAACAGTTTTCACTCAAAGACGACTGGTAGCTCTACTGAAAAACTCGATCGAGCCACCTTAACTTTTAAGTTAAAAATCGTTGATTCTCGCCGGGTCTGACTATTTTTTCTCCTTTAATTTATACAGTGTGCTGCGTAACATCACCGAGGCAGAAGTTTACATTGAGCAGATTTTTAAAGTGGATGCATTTGATTTAAAAGGGGAGAAAGTTGTTGAATCAGATGTAGTTTTTCATGCAATCAAAGAATCAACACAAGCGATCATGACTAATGATGAAGTATTACGGTAAGAAATAAAAGTGAAAGGAAACCCTTTTATTTTTATATCAAAATCTAATTTATCAAAAAGATTTTCCTAAACTTTAAAATCTCTGCCATTTTTTTCTCAGTATAACGCAGTTTAAACACAACAGTATTACCATCGGGCCTTCGCACTCACGTGATCACAAGATAAAGCTTAACATGTATACATATGCATGTCAAATATATGCTTGTTTTGCAGATTACCCCAACTCGGTTCACAAGGACCTATTTAATTTTGTAAATTCCTTTATGCTGATGTATTTCTAATACTTTCAGAACAATCGATAAATATCGAGGCGAGCTGAATACTATGTATGCCAAATGGAAGATAAAGGCAGTCACACCCAAACCAACTGACGACCCCACCAAGAAAGCCCTGAGTGATGTAGAACTGGCGCTCATCATTCTTGGATCAATAGTGGCTTTACTGCTGATTATCATTTTGTGTTGTGTCATACGATTCTGTATCAGGTTAGAGGCCACGATTAAACATTAGGATTTTCATTTTAGTTTTTGGCTCTTTACTTTTAACACGCGTTTAATTATGTGTTATAGCTCAGAAAGACGAGAAATGTACAGTTCACCTGAGCCTGCGAGACGATTTGCAACTAGCCAGCGCATGTAAGTAATAGATATAGCGCTATATACACATAACAAATGACATTATATTTTTACTAAGCTTTATTAATAAGTACTTAAATGACATTTTCTGAATTCGATCAGGGAACGTTTTAAGTGGTAGCTATAGTATGGAGAGGGATTAGAATTTCCATTTCTTTAGTTTTTTTCCAAATTTGAATTCGTCTTTTTGTTGTTTCTTAGTAATCGAGCGGGATCTTGGTCGTACTATGATGACGTCATAACCAACAGTGGTGACAAAGATGTTACAGCACTCAGGTATTAGAATTGTGTAAAGTTGTGAAGTTCTGTGCCTCGGTCGAGACTTATTACAGACGGGTGTGATACCATGTCCAGGAACGGCGATGCGCAAAGGCTTGGGTTGAAATTTCATCCCAAATTATTCGTTCTCCAATATCCTACTGGTATTTTTTCGAAGTACCACATATACAGTGCGTATGCATCATCTAGTACGTACGCTGTCAGAATTAGTGTGCCGTGACTTTTCAGAGGCACATGAAGACTGTTTTAAGAATAACATACTCTATACTTAGGGCCATTGGTTTATTAGTTATTGTAACTTTTCTCTGCTACCCTCTTTAAATAAAGAGTTTATTATTATTATTATTATTATTATTATTATTATTATTATTATTATTATTATTATTATATTAATAATAATAATAATAATAATAATATTATTATTATTATTATTTTAATAATTATTATCGTTGTTGTTGTTGTTCTTCTTCTTATTATTATTATTATTATTATCATTATTTTTATAGTGGATAATGTTCGTCCTCTTCCTATGAAAACTAATCATGAGCTATATTTTTAGGATCCAATCAGAAAGAGGTAGTCCTGTTGGTAGTACTCGTGGAGGTCGCAGTGGAGGCAATACTTACAGTTCATATTTACTTAATAAAAAGCGATTGTAAGTAGGAGCTGTTAATATTCATCATATTACATAGCCGTTAGAACGCGTTTGTTGTTGTCACGCTACTTTTCATTTGGCTTGACGACCTTAAGTCTGGCTCGGTGGCATGGAAGACTGATAAATTTATATGTACACTGTTAATCTTAGGAGTCAAAATGCTGATGACAAGATATGGAGTGAAGGTGATTACTATTTATCTCAGGTACCAAACTGCTACATGTTAAAAATACTCAAAGTATTGAAAATTGATAAGTGGTTATTCAAATTGGTAAAACAGGAATTTTTATCTTTTTACTAGATAGACTAATTGTAGCTGTAAGCTATTGCACCTGGTAAAATTTTAGTTATTTTTTGTGCTGCGGGTTTCATATACCAGTAATACTGATATAGTCAGGCTATAAATGTCCGGCTAGTGCACTGATAAATCTTGTCGTTCTTTGACTGAATTTACCAGGAATCCAAGATTGACTCTTATCTAGATGATGATGCGGCATCCCATAAAAGTGACAGCAGCCGCCCCAGTACCTCTCGAAGTCCAAGAGACATTGCCATGGAAACTACTGAAATGCCTGTCACCAAAGTCTAACCGAATAAATCATTGTACCTTCAAAAGGTGTAAGAATAATGTCTTGAATAATGTTTTTGAGACAGCAAGTTGAACATGAAAGCCATTCCATCCAGACACATTGTTTAAAGAGGAGTGGAAATTCACGCTAGAACTGAATATAGAAGATTTTATCGCTGAATAATGATGTTGAACTTCAGAAGACGAATATTTGAGTGCTTTAGGAAAGGCATTGATGATATGTAATTAGGAAGACAACGGCAGTGCATGTATACAATCTTGTTATTATCGTACGTCTATGCATGATTATGAAATGCAAAAACATTTTGCAGGCTCGATTGAGCGCATGTTTCAGTTTTGCACGTTTCGCTATTCATTCATGTGGATATTAATAATTTCCATTATATTAAGTATTAATTATTAAGGTACTATTATAGCTTTTTGAAGACTAATTTTTTATACAACAAATATCCCCTGCATGTAGTGAATATGATGTTACTATCTGTAGATTACAATAGAGGTACAATAGTTTAATTGAATTACGTACGGTCGACCCCGATTATACGGCCAATTTTTGGGGGACAAAAGGTGGCGGTCTTAACGGGGCTGCACGGTAATTAGACCAGTGAGCTCATTTGCACAACAGCACAAGAATCCTTGGTTTAAGCGCTAGCCCTGGCGACTGCTTCTGGAGATGGGCTTTCAAAATGTACGCGCGGCCGGAAACAGGAACAAAAAGCACAGGAAGCCCAGTAGGAGCCAGAAACGGAAAAAGACTAGATACGCATACAGTAGAAAAGAAGCTATAATTACCTATTCATAATGTATCACTACTCTTTATCATTTTTACCAAAATTCAATGCTTCTAATCTTTAACTTAACTTAATCCTTTACGTTTGTTAACAGCACAATTCAGTTGAACAAATTGAATAAAACTTTATTCTTTAATCAGCTTTACATTAAAGCTAAAAATTGAAATATTCTCGCACGTAAAAATACATATCACCGCCTTATGGGTAACCAGTAGTGGGATTAAAAAAGAAAAATGGCCCGAAGTTGAAGGCATGGAGGGCTGGGGGGATGGAGTTAACACAAAGAACGAAAATAGGTACAAGATAATGATTCTTAAGGTAGACATAAACAAGTGGCAAGTCTGCTACTGTGCACTTCACTCGGGCGAGACTGACAAAAGTAACTTCGAAGTTCCGAGCCTTTTAAGCAAATATTAAGCTGTTATTGTATGATTACAGTAAGTGTGCTTTAACTTAGTCAAATCTAGCTTCTATCTTTTCAGAAATTACTTTTGAAGAAATGTGCTTCCATGAAGTCGGTCCTTGTTTATTGAATTCAGAATTCTTACTTGTTGTTGTCGGCGTTTGGATCCACTTTATCTGCATGAATGGAAAGAATCAATCATTAAAACCGTTTTTCAATAATTATAATAGAACAGCAAGTTATACAAGAGTCTGACTAGTTCTGTAGCATACTTACCGATTTACCTCCTTCCCTGCCTGCCTGCCTGCCCCGTCCCTTCTCTCTACCTAACAACGCACGAACGTATACGTACTTACCTAACTAGAGTAGATTTAACATGACTGTGAAAACGGCATTGCCAGATCACGGCAAGCCAGGCAACAGCAGGAATTTCAAACCTTGTTATGCTATGATCATGATATGGACACGGCATGGCGCGGTTCGTTTAACACTCATATGAAATCTGCTCTATCTCCCTACCTACCAACCTACCTACCCACCCACACACACACACACCTATCTACCTACCTACCTACCTACCTACCTACCTACCTACCTACCTACCCACCTACCCACCTACCTACCTACCTACCTACCAACCAACCACAAAAAAAAACTATCCCACCAACCAACCATCCAACCTATTAACCTACTTACTTAGCTAGTAGTCTGCGTATATTTATAATGACTTAAAGAAGGACATCTTATTAATATTATTAATATTATATTATTGTACCAATGAATTCGTCCAATTTCTTGATTATAGCTCGAGCCTGCATGCGTGTTTGGCTGACGTCAAGTTTTAGTCGAAGAACTTCAGGATCACGTGAGTCTCCAAGCTGCTTGGCATGAAAATCTACTTTGCTCATCATTGAGACAACTTCTCCTAGGAAGAGGCAACAATTCACCATAATGAAATAAAACGGCTATTTGTTAAAGCTAGCTGTAGGTTAAGTAAGCCAACCAGTAGCAAAAATTATAACTGCATTCACAGCTATTCTATAATATACATCATACCCATGCAATCATGTCGATTTTGACAAAAGCATGGAAAAGAACAATGCTTCAAAAAACTAAGCCCATCCAACTGGGATTGAACAGGGGGGGATGGGAGGAAGGTCGGAAATACCCAAAAGAGCGTTCGGCCTTAAACCGGAAAAAAATCAAAGGAACAAGTAGGAGGGAAACAGTGTATTTTTAAAACATTTTCTTGTCATCGGAAATTCATTAATTTTTACACCAAAACCAGTATAACATATTTTTTCGAGCCTAAAAACCGGATTCTGACCCGCCGCATATCTATATAATACCATGATCACCTCGGGATCTATTGTTTTTGGAGGGACGTTTAATCGCTAACATCCCTCCCTCATGAATAGAAAGAGGGAAAATTAGTTCTAATATTCCCTCATTAATTATGAATGAGGGATGATTAGAACTAATCGTCCCTCATCCATAATTAATGAGGGACGATTAGAACTAATCGTCCCTCATGTTATTCATGAGTGGTTGTCCCTCATTTAACGCAATCATCGGGACGATCGGGACAGCTTTGCACGCTGTCCCGAAACTCTATAACTTTCTAACGCACCGATACCTCTTACCACTGCACACTCTTACGCGTGTGGGAACTATGCATTCTATTTTGCGCATGAGCATAACGACACAAAGAAAGCATTTAGCTTTCGAATTCAGATTAACAACCTATAAATACTTGTTCATTGTAAGTATATAACAAAGAAATCTATTTTCGAAAGTCCCCAGAGAACAGGGTTACGCACAATTGGTAAAAGAATTGTATAATATTTTCAAGTTTTGGATGAACAAACAGCGAAGTATATTTCGTTTATTTCCTCGGTGATCATGGTATTACAAAGTAATACCATGACTTCTTCGGGATATTAGTGATTAAATGTCCCCTCAGCCTCGGGAGGTTTAGTAAAAGTCCCTCGGCCTACGGCCTCGGGACTTCCACTAAACCTCCCTCGGCTTCGGGGACATTTAATCACTAATATCCCTCAGGGTCATGGTATTACTTATAATAAGCAAAGCATTAGGAGTAACATGGGAGTAAGGCCCGGAGTGAACATATCATGCATGGACTATCAACCCAATGCTGTGTCATTCTATTGATCTAAGGACTTACTTTTGAAACCCCTTGCTCGCTCATGATTCATGTGAGTTTTGAGCAAAATCGTCAGCTACGGAAATAATGTTAACAATAAAATAACGAGCAAATATATGTAATGAACAAACGAGCAACTGACTGATCATGACCGACTGACAAGCATAACTGACTGACAAGCATAACTGACTGACTGACTGACTGACTGACTGACTGACTGACTGACTGACTGACTGACTGACTGACTGACTGACTGACTGACTGACTGATTGACTGACTGAATGACTGACTGACTGAATGACTGATTGACGGACGGACGGACTGACTGACGGACTGATGCAGTTCGCCTTTTGACCCTGCAACAGTAAATGCATAAACTATCTGGAATCTAAAAATGCTTATTTTGTTTTGCTTCGAAGCTGTTCTTACCGCTTCAATGATGTTCTTCGTGGCTCTTAAAATCTTCCAAAGGACTCTGAAAAAAATTAATATGGATTACCGTTGCTACAGACGCGAAAGCTATAAACCTGCTGGAACACTTTTGAAAAGGGAAGGAATACTAGAAATAACCAATTTTTATATGATTATTATTCAAAATTTTGTTGTAACCATTTCAACATAATTTCTTTTTCTCTCGCAATGCGACTTTGTTTTTTAGGGAAAAACGCCAATTTTTTTGATGACGTATGCATAAATGTTGTTTTTCGTACAGTGGTTCATACGAATAATACCTCACGATGATGCGATGTCTTGTTGGTCGTCTCGCTGTAAAAGAATGTTTACAATTATCACTTTTGTGAATATGTCTTTTTATTTCAACAGATCAAATCGGCTAACGCGTTGCTATGCACGTTTCCACCTAATTCAAAACCTCTGGGAATAATATTCTTTGTCTTTTATCACGTTGAATTTTGTGGAACAAAAGTTCTTATTCCCAGAGGTATTGAATTGGGTAGGAACATACATAGCAACGCGTTAGCCGATTTGGTCTATCATTTGTTATATCAATATCGCACGACGTGACATCTTTGAAAGCTGAGACACGTAACAAATTAAATGAACTGTTTCCTTGTGTCGTAGGGACCATGCGAAGGTAATATTAAAAATAAATAAATCAACAAAATCAACAACAAACAAACAACAACAAGGAAAAAACCCAAACATATCCCATGAAGCCCATCACTTGAAAAATCATAACATGAATTTCTGACCAAAATTGTTTTAATTGGTTTGTTTTACGTTCTTGATCGAATAGGCATGCGCAGAATGAGCCTCAATGCATGAATGTTTATTCTACATTCAAAAGGGGCTCTAAGCATGCTAATAGGCGGTAACGATTTATTTATAGAATTTCGTCCGTCTCGTACGAGGTCAATTAGACCTTAGCTTGTACTAATCAAACACTCATGCATAAAACGTACATCAATCAATTAAAACACTCATGTTTAAACGTGAGTGTTACTGAACTGATTTGATAAAACAATCATTGTTTGTACATCAGTGTTTTATCGTATAGTATGAAACTACGTACATGTGACAGATTGATGGTCTTCGATTGGCTTATGAAATATTAATGAGTTTTAGAAGCTACGTGGGTTAGGGGGTGTTTACATGGCACTAGGATCATCCTATAGCAGGCGAATCATCCTACCTGCTATACATTTACTGCATTCTGTTTACATGGAAATTTTTGTCTTCACTTCGGGTACTAAGATCATCACGACCTCACACAAGCTTTTAGCTTTAAATACTATCGTGTGTAAATAAAGGTTATCTATCTACTAAACAGAATGCAGTAAATGTGTAGAAAGTAGGATGATTCGCCTGCTAGGATGATGGAAGTGCTAGGATGATCCTAGTGTCATGTAAACACCCCCCTTAGAAAACAATTGCTCAATCGATTGGTGTTTATATATTGTATGAGACAATAGAAAAACATTGTCTAAGACTTAGGCACCGTTTAAGCAAACGGCCTAGTGTGTTTGCAATGTCTGGGTCTTCGTTTCTTCTCAACGCTTATACGTAAGGTCCCTATTATTGTTGATGCACACCTTTGAGGGAACGTGCTAATGGACTACAGTGTTTTGTGTTGTAGCTACCACTTACTTGTAAATGGTCTTGGAGTACTCAGCAGCCCTGCAAGATTATTGGTAAATCAGTGCTGAATTATTGTTTTCTTTACAAACAGATACACTGTGTTTGTCATTGGAGGACTTGTTTATCTACACAGACTGATAAATAGCAGTTTGGTTCTACAAGTTCTTACATGTCCAAAATATGGAAACAGTGTAACAAAGAACAACAACAACAGCAATATCATCATCATCATCATCATCAACAACAACAACAACAGCAACAACAACAACAATAATAATATACATATAATATACATACATCCAAACCCCAAGAAACTAAGTCAGTTTTTTGTACAGCCCTAGTAAAATGTTTGAAGGTGGTGTTTTGTTGGTTGGTTGGTTGGTTGGTTGGTTGGTTGGTTGGTTGGTTGGTTGGTTGGTTGGTTGGTTGGTTGGTTGGTTGGTTGGTTTTATTGTTTCGTTTTCTAAATTGAGCGTAGTTTATTGCTAAAGTTTGATTTACCTCTACTATTACACAAATCACGAAAGCAACATCTTATTGAGCAACGTGTGACACGTCCACTCCTCAATGATTTATCACACCACCTTTGGCAACCTTCATATATGGGAGCACAGCCAGCCACGTAAATGGCTCTGCCACTTCTTCTCAGTGTTCCTTTTGCAAACATGCACATGTAGTTGCGTGGGCAATACTGTATCCTTGCAAACCTAAGTACGCAACCTCTTATTGAACCAGTGGGTGAACAGCTGTAGCAAATTAGACGACGACCTTAGACCGAAAACACAATATGTGAATTACGAAAGATTTTCTTCACATTTGCTCGCGCACTCATGATCATGCGCATAATTTTTGAAGAAAACAATCTTGAACAATTCAGCTCTGTAAAGCTAGTTTGACGATAAATTGTTTACTGGGGTATAGGTAGTAGAAATTATTAAGACAACTTGTATATTTTATTTACTGGGTTTTTAATCGTTTATCTTACAGTTTGTAGTGACGGTTTCGGCTATAGAGAACTACTAATTTTGCGCCTCACATGCTCAAAAAGGCTTCTTACTTGCTTTTCCTTTTAAATGCCATTTTTTTATGAAAGACGAAAGATGTTTAAAACAAGATCAATCACGGGCTAATTATGGTAATTATGGTATTCCGCATAAAATACTTATCTTCTTGGCCAATCAGCGCGCGAGTTTATAATGGGCCCTACTATGAAACATTAGCTGTTTCGAGTTAATTTATATGTTGCTTAATGTCAGGCTCGATTGTGCATAATATATCCTTCAGAATTAAATGTACAACCCGTGGAAAGCAAGAAATAATGTACATTCTGCACTATTCTCAGGAATTTACAGCAACAACAGTACACAATATGCATTGTGAAGTGCATTTGGGTCGGCACGACACCATAATATGCCGAAGCAAAACAAAGCAAGTACGATGAAGATCCTAATAAAACGGTACTTATCTTGAAACATGGTCCAAGTTTCTTGATACTACTGTGGTTGTATCCGCGATCGGAACTTCCAGAAGCCTTCGAATTTGACAACTTAGCCCTCTTCTCCCTTCTTTGGCGCTGCTTCTCTTTCACCTTCCTCTCTGCTCTTTTCTCTGAGCGATAAATTCTCTTCTCATCTTCTGAATCTGACGCTAACTCGTCGGATAGATATTCATTTACCATAGCCCAACCGTAATCACTCTTGTCCGCGAGCTTGATCGCTTTTATCCGTTTCAAAACCAATTCTGAACCTTCGTCCAGGGCACGCTTCACCTTTTCATATGACTTATTCTTGAGATACCGGGAAGAATCGTCGAGCTTCTCCAAAACTTGTAAAGAATGGTCAAGTTGTTGCTGGTTCCCATTGCTTTTACAGGTAAACGTCTCCCTTTTGGCTTTGAAGATAGCTTTCTCAAGGGCCGAGCAATTGTCTTCAGAGAAAGACTTGGCAAAACCTTCAAACTTATGATCGATGATTTTAGAGATATCTACCATGGATCGCTTCATAGCTTCATTGATGGAGGAGTGAATGGATTCTTGGATGGATCTTGATAGGGCAGAAGAGTCCCCTTCTTCTTCCGAGGCCGGCATAACGTGTCGTGTTCTCTTAAAACTTGAGTACGGTGTCGTATAGCGTTGGTTGACCCGAAGGACGAAACACGTGCAATTACTCCTATTTATACTACACCAACAATGACTCATTAAGAGACCATTAAAACAACAACTATTGTACACTGTCAAAACAAATTCTTAACGAAACGTGCAGAAAACAAATATCAGCTATACTGCGTACCGCAGATATTTTCGTATGAATAAACAAAGCAAATGTATAGTACGTTGACGCGAAATCGAGGCTAACATGGAGAAACGCGCGGACGCCTAAATCTTCATAAACAAAATCTTTGTGCAGCAAAAACGGGGAAATTGATGAAAGGATCAGTAAAGACTCGGGCTCCTTTTTTGTTGTTTTTGTTGTTGTTGCTTTGTTTGTTTGTTTGTTTTTTGAAAGAAATCCATATCCTACAATATAGCAATATCAAAAAATTACACTGGTTCCTGTTTCTGTTAAAATTGTCTTCAAAATTCTCTTTTATTTTTAACCTACAAATGCCTTCATGCATGACTCGCTCCCAAGTGGCTTACTGATCTTCTCAAGCTCTATAAGTCCAGCCGTTTACTGCGTTCCTCTTCAAAGCTTCTTCTTGAAGAACCAGGATCAAGAACTTAATTCTACCTCTGGCAAACTGATCCTTCTCACTGGCTGCACCTTCACTGTACTTTGGAACAATATACCGGACACTGTGAAACATGCTAGCTCTCTGGCTTCCTTTAAATCTCAACTGAAAACTTTCCTGTTTACCAGGAAGGAATAAACTAATGGTATTTATTTAACTCCAAGAAACTCTGTAATCTACCTGGCCGAATGTAAAGAGCATCGAAACTTTTCGTATGATGCGCTATTTAAGAACTCCACATTATTATTATTATGTTGAATCAAGTGCATCAAAGCTAGAGTCTCGTTTTTGGAACCTTTGTTCTGTGAGCTGCTCCCGCCCTAGGGCGAAGTTTATAAATAAAATAAAATAAAATAAAATAGAAAAATCATTGAAAGACATAATATCAGCCACAAATTCTGAGGAAATAATTTGTACTTACGAAAGGGATTTCTGGTTGTGAATGGACGCCTGGTTGTAAAAGCTAAAAGAACAAAGAGTCAACGTGTACCAATAAATAAAAATGGACAAAAAGAAACAAAAATTGAAAAAAGAAACAACACGATCAACGAAAAGGCATAAGTAAGCTGAAATGCCTGGAAAAATATTTTGTAGTCACGAAATGAATTCCTGGTTGGAAATGAACGCCTGGTTGTAAAACTTAAGAGAGTCAATGTGTACCAACAAGAGACCATCATATCAAGAGAGCGAAACTTATATTGATGACAGCACGATGTGCTTGGCACCTAAGGTTAGTTTTAGCAAGTTGATACCATCGCACACACAAACAATTAACACTTATTTACTGGAATCGAAGGAAACAGTATGTTTTGTAGTCCCGAGACCACTGATGTTTCCCAAAGCGAAGCCGAGGGAAACATTGGGGTCAAGGAACCACAAACCATATACTGCTTTTCTGAGGTTCCAGAATAAATAAGTGTTTGTTATTTACCAAATGTCAAAGAACAAAAACAAAAAGTCGCTACAATGAATGTTTTTATTCAAAATTCACTCAAAACCTGTTAACAAACTGACCTTTTTTCGCACAAATTAAAGTATTTTTAGATAATTTTGCAGCTTGTTTTGTGGCATTCCTGATTGGTTATCAATCTTTTTCTCGGAATAAATTCTGTATATTCGTCTTAATAGTTTGACAATAAGTACGAGCTTTGCCCCATATCTGAATGAATGAATTTGCAAACACGCGCTGCAAAAAACGCGCCTTCAAAGCTCAATCAACTTCCAGTTTTGGTCTTACCGGTCCACAACATATTGTTGCCCGTTAAGTTGCCAAAGGAAACATCAAACCTTGTTCGCGTTTACATAATACCCTCTCGCCCAATTAGAGCACGAGAAAAATAGACCTTGACAGTTAGTATATTACAATGAAATTTGATTGTCGGAGGAAGAAACGGTTCGTATCCGCGCGCGAGTAAAAATCAAATTTCATGCATTGTTTGAGCGCCTTACGTGCGCGATATGGCGCCAAGTTCCTGTTACTAAAAAATAACGCTACCAACATTGCGCAGACATCAATCCGCGAGTTTTGCTCTCTTATAGTCTCTTGGTACCAATTAATAAAAATATTTTAATTTTTTTAGACTTAGTTTTGAGTAGTTTTAGTCCTCGCAGGGGCAGGACTAACAGCACCTAGATCAGACACTTGTATTTTGTATTTTAGATTTTTATATAGTCATTTTTATAGTTTTATAGTTTGTAATTAGCTTTTAATCTAGATTTAGAGGGCCACAGGTTTGTTAGTGTTTTTCACTATTATGTGTTTTACCCTCTGTAAATAAAGTCTTTATTATTATTATTATTATTAAAAAGAAAACAAATGAAAAACGAAACAAAACGATCAATGAAAAGATATAATTAAGCTAAAACATTTTGTGAGATTTCTTGTACTTACGAAATGGATTTCGGGTGGTAAATGGACGCCTGGTAGTAAAACGACTTGAAAGAAAAAAAAGAGTAATTGGATGAGTGAACAAATTTAAAAAAATCGTAAAACGTAAAAGAATAGTGACCTAAGGACAACAGAGAATGAACTACGCAAACAAAATTTCTTACACATTTCAAAGTAACATAGGAATTGTAATAAGATTACTGTTCAAATACAAAATTCTGTTATACCCATTAAACGGATTTCTCGTTGTAAATCCTAAAAGAACAAACAATTAAATCAAAGAAAAGTTATAGAATTACGGCTAACCACAAGGTTGCTATAAAAACAGGTTATCTACTGAATTTGATTTTACTTACTAAATGCAAGCAAGCAAGCAAGCAAGCAAGCAAGCAAGCAAGCAAGGGAGGATCAAGTTAGCGGTATGTGTGATTATTTGTTAATCATATACATACAAAAATGCTCGTCGCACTACTTTTGAATGTTTTCGCTCAGTACTCTATCTACAAAAAGTCATGAAAACAGATAAAATGTCACCAATACCAGGTTTGTAAATGAGGTTTGCCGGTCTCGCGCGTATTGTCAACATGCAAATGATCAGCACATCGCCTTGATTATGACGGTTTTTTGAAGGAAAAGTTTATTGCTCGTTTAAAAGATATTCGCGTTGTTCAATGACTAAAAATAAAATTAAATATTATTGTCATTACGTTGAAAAGTATGCATGCACAATATCCAGCGAATGTACATTTGAATTTGGGAAATATTTGGGGAACTGTGCTAATGTAAATATTAGCTAAAAATACTCAACACATACGCATAAACACGAAAATAAATATATCTGTTAATAATGCGTGAATCAATTCAGCATTTTCCCAAGGATAGAGCACTGGTAAATACGTTTTAGAGTGCAATTGTTGGCGTTTAATTTCGTTTAAAACATTTTAAATTTGGCTTTAAAGTTTCGGATTGTCAAATGAAAGACTTTATAAGTAACATTAAATAGACTTAAAATGGAATACTACATGATGGAAAGAGGAAGGTAAAGAACGCACTGTCGGCCGCTTCCTGGGAGACCAGCCGTCTTATGGCTAAGAGAACTACAGCGGACGATAAATATTAGTGCTTTTGTTTTATGTCCATAATGTTTTTTAGTTATTGATAAGTTTTCAAATAATACCAAATAATTTACCATTGCTCAAGTGCTTTTCATTAAGAAAGGCATCGTTATCACTTGTGTCATCCTTCAGTGAGTCAAGTTCCTTCTCGGCCTCAGACTCGGGAAAATTAGCTTCCATAAAAAGCGATGAGTCATCTACAAGAAAAAGGAACCATTGATCAGAATATCCAATGTGCGGAACGACGAGTCAGGTCATAATCTTATGACTTAGAAATGAGCTTTTATCATGAAATTGTAAAAGTCACAGTACAGAAATACAATTACCATAGCTGAGAAGAGCACGTCAAAATTTGTAAAACTGTGAAGTTTGAATGAATTAACTTTCAAACTTACGAAGATATGAATTTTCTGAAATCAAAATTTTGGATGGAAACATTCTCTGGTAGGCAAGAGATGCCTACCAGCAAAGGTTTTCTTACAAATTCACACTTTTCAAAAAATCATATTCTGGCGAGTTGTGGGTTTAATTCCTTCAAACTTCACTGTCTTGCTAACTTTAACATGGTCTTTCCAGCTATGTATTTTTTTTCTGTTGTACGAATTAAAAAATACCTGATAAAAGCTCATACCGCTTATCTATTTTTAACTAACCATGCTCAGTCGCTTCAGCTTCAAGGTTTGACCCATAGAGACAAAGAATCTAAAAAAATAAATAAAAATATCTAAATTAATTACAGTCAAACTAGGAAAACCATGAACACCTAAAATCTGCCAGGAATGTTTAATTTGTTCAGGGGCCGGGGCCGGTTCAGATTCCTGGAGTGATATAATAATACAAAATTTCATAATATATAGTTGAAGACCAAAAGTTAGTTAAAATAGCTTGTTGTTATTTCGAACCGAAAGTCAGCTCTTAAATGGCTCGAAATATACCAGGTTTGAATTCGAAGGTATACTTCTTGTTATTGCTAAATACAGCATAAAAAGAATTCACATAGCTCTGGGAACATGAGAAGCGACTTACCAAAACCAAAAGAAACACCTTCATCTTAACTGATGAAAACCGTCGACGTCGTCGATATGATCAACAGCTCTGTGCTGGAAGCCAGTAAGACTACTCAATTTATTCTGCTGTTTGTGACATCAATAAGTAATTTGCATAAATTAGTAGGTTTTTTAGTATTTCAGTATTTTTACTGTCAGGTCGAATGGAAACGTAAGAAACAATTAAAATAATAATAACAGTAAAATAAAATAAAACTAGACGCACACGTGCGTTCACTCGTGCCCTGGGAGCCCCTTTTAGGAGAGGCTTCAATGACCGGCCCCGTTCGTACTCTTCCCCGAGCCGTTTCACGAATTCTTCACTTAACAGTAACATAATAAAGACCTTTTTTGACCTTTTCAAAGAATATCTGATTAGCCAATTTGTCTGTCAGCAGCTATTAGTGTTCGCCTTTGTCATGCATGGGTATTAGATATTTCCAACATGCAAAAATATACCAGTTTATTCAACTTTTTATTTCACGATATATCTCAATTGTTTGCTGTAAAGACTTCTACAACGACGCTTTTGACACAATAACAAATCATGTATTTTTTCGTTCATGTTTCAGATGTTTTATCCATTACGTGACCAAACGCATCAGGTCAAATAGAGCCTTGGTTCCATGAAAATATATAAATGCGGAATTGTCTGGCCAGAATGTCGGTGTTACAATTCAATACAAAAACCTCTCAAGATCTCTTGAATGCTTGAATGAGGAATACAATTGACTTGCTTCTATGTATGTTTGTTTAGCAACATGCAGGATGAGAAATTCGTAGATTCCCAGCTCATAGGAAATAGTCTTTATCGCGAGCCGCTTCCTTTCAATTACTCCATTTAGAGTTCGATATTTGGTCAAAGTATTGGAGATGAAGCTCAAAGTAACAGCCCATCCTGAAGCTCTTATAAGTATATAGGTATCTCTCGAGTTAAAAGCTCCAAATTACATTGTTCTACTGCAGGAAAAGCCTGTCTCTGAAAGCTATTTTCTTTGTAGTCGGCCATCTTGCATTCCTAAAGTTCCTGGCTTGCGTTCGCAGTCGCTCAAAGGTGATGAATGAAAGGCATTGTTTTTACGTTCTTAACCAATCAGAAGTTCCTCAGGACGAACACAGAAGAAAAAAACATTTGCAGTTTATAACTCGTTCCCGGCCTAAAGGCCTGGGCACGAGTAACTAGACGCACACGTGCGTTCACTCGTGCCCTGGGAGCCCCTTTTAGGAGAGGCTTCAATGACCGGCCCCGTTCGTACTCTTCCCCGAGCCGTTTCACGCATTCTTCACTTAACCGTAACATAATAAAGACCTTTTTTGACCTTTTCAAAGAATATCTGATTAGTCAATTTGTCTGTCAGCAGCTATTAGTATTTGCCTTTGTCCTTCTATTATCATGCATGGGTTTAGATATCTCCAACATGCAAAAATATACCAGTTTATTTAACTTTTTATTTCACTATATATCTCAATTGTTTGCTGTAAAGACTTCTACAACGACGCTTTTGACACAATAACAAATCGTGTATTTTTTCGTTCATGTTTCAGATGTTTTATCCATTACGTGACCAAACGCATCAGGTCAAATAGAGCCTTGGTTCCATGAAAATATATAAATGCGGAATTGTCTGGCCAGAATGTCGGTGTTACAATTCAATACAAAAACCTCTCAAGATCTCTTGAATGCTTGAATGAAAAATATAATTGACTTGCCTCTATATGCGTTCGTTTAGCAACAAGTATTGGAGATCAAGCTCAAAATAACAGCCCATTCTGAAGCTCTTATAAGTGTCTAGGTAAATCTCGAGTTAAAAGCTCCATTTTCTATTGTCTCGCTGCTGGAAAAGCCCGTCTCTGAAAGCTGTTTTTGGAGCTGTCCGCCATCTTGCATTCCTAAAGTTCCTGACTGGCGTTCGCTAGCTTCGAACAGTTCGCACTCGCTCAAAGGTGATGAATAAAGGGCATTGTTTCTTACGCTCTTACCCAATCGGGAGCTGTAACACGTGACCGGTTGCGCAAGAATGCCGCATTCTCGAGACGACGAGCGGAAAAAAAGAAAAAAAAAACATTTGCAGTTTATAACTCGTTCCCGGCCTAAAGGCCTGGGCACGAGTAATAAACGACAAACCGAATACATTACCGTGATGCTAACAGTATGTTACGCTACAAATTTTCAGTAATTGTGCATTTATTGACCTTAATGATTTTTTTAGTAATTTTTCTAGTTATAGACTATTAAACATTTTGTGTTTATCTAGTGATGTTGATTTATACAGCTTCTTCCCCCTTGAGGTTTTCAATATGAACGCTAATACAAAGAATTCATAATGGCTGATCAACGACCGAAATGCGCCGTAGGCCTGGTAAAAGGGAAACTTGAAAGGCCAAATTTCATAAACGACATGGCTGATTCCAAATCTTATAATTGAAAAATGAAAAAGAGTTGAATAAATGAGTTTTCTGTTTTTCTCTTTTGTGCAGTAAAAGTATCTTTGTAGTTTTGGACTTATAAAGAAGAGGCCTTTCGAGTCTCACTTTTATGTTGCTTGTAACAAGGCTCTCGGATATTTTGAATTCGGTGCCCGTGTATGCCACATGCATTTTTTGTTGTTGTTGTTGTTGTGTTGTTGAATTTGCAAAAACATATGGATTGTAGCTCTAAATCGGAATCTTTAACTTTACTTACACTGTGGATTAACAAAATATATATTTCACACAAAAATATTGAAGACAACAGTGGGAAGATTTACAGAAATTTACTTGATCCAATTAATTCAAGATTCATGGCGTCAATTTCTAATCATGTGCAACATTTATAAAACATATAGATATAATAACAAATGTGAAATTAGCACATGCACAATACTTTTAAGTAAAAATAAACACGTGTTTCTACGTCATCCATTACGACAGCTTGCTTACCAAGGAGCTGTAAGTTGTGGTTGAAAAAAATGTCGTTAGAGATAGGCTGTGAGACACTGAAGAAGAGACACTCGTCTCAAAAAGTCTGTAATTTCTTTTTTCAATAACTTTAGCACTTAATAATATATCATGACAAATCTTGGAAATCTTCCTTACCTAGTTGGCATCGTACTCATTATTGTTGTTCTAACAATTGATACAGAAGCTGTAATAATACCGTTCAAACGTCACAAGTATGATGTGAATCTTTCCTCATAAGATGCAGTAGATATAAAGTGACTGTCAAAGCTCACAGTTTCATTGCCATGGCTTGTGGCCTAAACTTTGAAATCCATTTGAGAAAACTCACTTTTCGAACTAGTTTATGAAAATATATTTTCCCTTCCATTCCCATCCCACTTTTTCACAGTTCCTTGCCCCAAAATCTCCACAAAGAATAACGCCTACTATACAATCTAATAGAAACCCTCGCTGCCATACAAGCAGCAGAATCGCCACGCCATGTTTTCATCTTGGTGTATCCATCTGAGGCATCCAAAAAGAAAACACACGTCATGACCTCTTGATTTTATCAATCTGATACATCCAAAAAGAAGATCTACAGCGAATATGCACGCTATAACGATTCCTGCTATAGCACCACACGACAGCCCACCACCTAAAAAGAAGGGGAAAAAAAGAACTTGTAGGAGCATCACTAATCTGGCAGCTCATCTACGCGCAGACCTTACATCACATTTTACAACATTTGTAAGTGTACAGTAAATGTAGTAATGTAGGGTTTACATGTCATTACAAACAGTAGTTTCATTTCATGATACAGATTAAGTTTAACCATTGCAGGGAAAGATGCACGAGCGCTGTATGATCTCAAGACTTTTTAAAAATGCAGTTAACTGAAAAATATGATTATTTTATTTATGATTATTGCTTTCAATAAAGTAAATTCAACACTAGCTAAAACAAACAGCGTTGACTTCATTTCATTTAACTTACTTGTTTTTACTGTTTTAAGAGTTGGTCTAGGAGCTGTAAGTAAAAGCAAAAATATGCAATAATTATATAAATCATTAAATCCTTAAATAATTAAAGGAAGGCTGAACCGTACTGAAAATAACCGACTTTTGTATGATCATTGAAAATTTTGTAGTAACAATTTCGAAAGTTTTTTCTGTAAGAATGCGACTGTACATTTAGAAACAAATTATTGAGGTCTTTGATGACGTATAATAGGGAAATATTAATGAGGTATCTGAGGAAAACCTTCTGTGCTCTAATTGGAAATATTGTACATCAATTTGTTGAGGACAAAGGTATCATTTCCAAATACTTTTCGTTCCTTCAAGTAAAAAGCAATCTTCATAATGCATCTTATGATATACCTTCGGATCGCACGAGAAAAAAATTTCGGAATATTTACTAAAAACGTCTAAATAATCATTAAAAAATCGGTCATTGTCAGGCTTCAGCCTTCCTTGAACTCCTGCATGTAAGAAGGAATCCAATACATTCTTCTCTCATGATCACATCTATTCTTGTTTATCATTAGATATTTTAGGTCTGGTTTTCACAATAAGAGACCGTAGCATAAACGAATTAAAGCAAAGTCCGCAGATAATGATAATAATCATAACTTTGCTAAAAACTCTGAATACTGTTTTGCTTCCGCATCTGCTTTCGTCGCTCGTGAAAACCACGCATTGTCACCCTCTGTCTATTTAGACGGGCATACAGATTTAGACAAAATTACACACACACACAGAAAAAACAAGACGGTTAATATTGAAATTATAAAAAGAGGAAGGATCACGCGAGATAAACAACAAAAAATACTCACTGGACATGCCAGTAAAGCATTTCAGCTTTGGGTCTGTGCCATTCCAGCAGCATCCTATTGCTCGACAAGATGTTGCATTTGGATTGGAAATCGAGCATGGAATCTTTGCCGATGCATCTCCGCTACCACCAGTTAAAGCTGTACAATTCAATGCTAAAATAGAAAGGAAAGGGAAATCTATTTGCATTCATCCTGTATATCTAAAGACACTTTCAATGAGTATAGAAACCCAGTAAAAACTCCGCACTTCATTTACATATTCAATCCAATTATCAGTATTATTATGCACGTTGCACCACAAGCACAGCTACTATTCATTAAGCTAAGTTATTGATATTCTCACATTTTTACACGCATACATCCTACCCAATGTTTATGAGTCCGTTCATGTTTGGTCAGGGATTTAGGTCTTTAAGGGAGTAAAAATTCTTTCAGGGATTTTGGCACCCTGGTGGTACGTACTTTCACAGAAATCAGCAAAGATTTGGTACCTTTTTAGAGTCAATTAATAGCTTGTGTCATGCCAATTTTGGTAGCCTTGAGGCTTAAAATGAAAATTGGCGATAATCATCCGACCAAAATGAATAGACGGTAGATAGCAAATATGCAAATGCTCTGCCGGCAGAGAAATGTTTATCAATCATTAAAGAGAGAATAACATTGTTAAGAATGATTAAGCAACATCTTAAATCATAAGTTAAACGAACTAAATATGACTGTGAATAGTACTGTTTTTACTTGAACTTCACCAGTGTTCACCTTGTTCAATAGCTTGAGTTCTAAAGTTTTCACCAGAGAAAAATAAAATCTGCAAATAAACGCCAAACATTACTAAAATGCATAGCTAAATCAATAACATTTTCGCATGCAGAGAAGAGAGGAATGATGTCCTCGTTGAAATGAAAAGTACACATCGAAATACAGTTGAACCTACTGTAGAACCCAGACTCGCACCCAGTCCCTTCTCTATACTCGATCTGTAGTCGATGGGGCCAAATAATAAATAAGTGACGACTGGGTACGAGTCTGCATCTAACCTCTCTACAACGGCCAACTCTCCATTTAGTCAGAATACCGTATCTTGGTTACCGCCATCGATCTGATTGTTACATCTTAAAATATCTCACATTAATTGATTAATTAATTAAATTAATCGATATATCAATTAATTAATTGATTTATTGATCGATTAATTAATCAATCAATTAATTAATTTATACATAACTTAACTTGATTAAAATCTGAAGCAAAACCTCTTAGCTCTTATGATTAATTAATCAATTGCCAGATTGCGAGACCAACGCTCTGACCACTCGGCCATGCTGCCTCCTTCTAACACATATAATTTAAATCTTTTCAGACTGATTTACCGTTTAAACTAAGCTAATCGATATGTCCATTAATTGATTAATTAATTGATTAATTAATCAATCAATCAATCAATTAATTTATACTTTACTTAACTTGATTAAAATCTGAAGCAAAACCTCTTAGCTCTTATGATTAATTAATTAATTAATTAAACTAATCGATATGTCAATTAATTAATTGATTGATTGATCGATTAATTAATCAATCAATTAATTAATTTATACATAACTTAACTTGATTAAAATCTGAAGCAAAACCTCTTAGCTCTTATGATTAATTAATTAATTAATCAGATTTTAATCAAGTTAAGTTATGTATAAATCAATTGATTGATTGATTGATTAATCGATCAATCAATCAATTAATTAATTGACATATCGATTAGTTTAATTAATTAATTAATTAATCATAAGAGCTAAGAGGTTTTGCTTCAGATTTTAATCAAGTTAAGTAAAGTATAAATTAATTGATTGATTGATTGATTAATTAATTAATTAATCAATTAATTAATCAATTAATGGACATATCGATTAGCTTAGTTTAAACGGTAAATCAGTCTGAAAAGATTTAAATTATATGTGTTAGAAGGAGGCAGCATGGCCGAGTGGTCAGAGCGTTGGTCTCGCAATCTGGCGGTCCCAGGTTCGATTCCCGCTCTGGCCACTAGCTGAGACTGAATTTGTTCCGATTTCGATTAGTTCAAATTCAGTTTCTCGGCCATGCTTGTAATATAGCCAACTGGTTCGCCTCCTTGCCAGTTGGGATTCTTAATCCATTTATGTTTGATTATACTTCATTTCATTTCAGTCATTTCAACCGCATTTGATTATATACATATAGATATTTGCGGTATATAAATCTTAAACATTATTATTATTTATCATTATTATTATTGTTAAAATTATATCAACCTGCGCACATGCAACTATTTCACAAAAGGTTGTCGGACGAGAGACCTAAAGCACGCGCGACTAGACCGAAAGGGAGTATGGGTAGATGCAAAACTCGACTCACTTTCCGGCTTTAGTCTTGATTTTAGACATCACGAAGTGAAGTTCTTTGTTGTATAAAGGTAAAGCAAACTAAATGTGGATGTCGTATTGATATTCGTGTAGCTTTATTGTTTTAACTATTACTACCCGGACTCCCTTTCGGGTGAGTCGCGTATGCTTGGCGGGGTCTTGGCACGACAATGTTTTTTTAAAATAGGTGTATACGAATAAGCAAGGAGCAAATGACTTCGAGAAAATCTGAAGAGCACAAATCCTCTGTTATCGTCAAACACAAGATTAAACCCATCAACAGACCCCAATATCAGAAGAACATGTTCACAACGTCGAAGAAATGTAGAGGAAAAATTGAGTGTGTAATATGACAGTAGTTCGTATGACTATGAAAACGATACGGTCACGGCATGCTTACCGTAGGAATTTCGAATGTTTTTATAGACATTACGGCAAGCGCACTAACATCGTCATGGCAAAGCGTGGTAGGTATTTCTATATGAAATGTTATTCATCCATCAACGTAAACCAAAACATACTGCAATTTTCGTAATTATGCGAACTCTGCATGACCGATCAGACAGTCCGTTTGAATTTGGTTTTCCGCCTTCAAACAAACAACAACAAAAACTCGTCAAGATCCCTAAAAACTTTCTACAAATTTCCCAAAAAAAATTTGATATTAATTAGATCTTCGTATTTTTACTTGGCAAAAACTACTTGAGTGTTTATACTCAAACTGATCATGTACAGTAATATCCTCAAAATATGATTTAATCTGTGCAGATATTATTGCACATTTTAGTTGATTTTAGTACTCCCTTCATTTTGTTAAAAAGAAAGTCGTAAAATGTTACCGAAAATACAATCGCAACTTACCAATATCAATAGAAGAGCCTTCATCTTCAGTTATAAAGACAGTTGAATGCGTTAAAAGCCGTTCACTTGTAAGTGCTTGAGGGATGTGCCACATACAACAAGTGTACTGACTTGATTCCAAAGTTCGCTTGTTATATAACCAAGTTATCTGCGTCAATCGCAATTTTCCGGTAAGATATTCGAAGTTATATGGTTTTAAGGATGACTAACGAAGTGGCAAAACTTCCACTGAATTATAGTGTTGAATTTGAAAAAAATATGGACAAATAACAAGTTCATTTTATTTATTGTATCAGAAAAAAAGTAATAATTGCATCGAAAAAAGTATAAAGGTCAATAAATCTCAACTAACAGTAGCAACATATAAAAGGACTAGTACTGATCACAAGCATGAAAAAATAAATAAATAAAAACAAAACATTAAACTTCCTTAGGAAGTAAACATTCATGGGAATATTACTGACATTGGAACCAGTGCCACGCCAAGTTCAACTTCGACGTTCACTCATAAATAAGTTCCTGTATGTTTTCAAAAATAAGCACACAAAACTGTATTGCACTAATAACTGGATGGTCGTATTTTTCGATAATACAAAGTATGTAGCTTTAATTTGTGTAAAGTTACTTGATCACTAAAGCTTATTCTAGGAATAGAAGCAAATTTGTTCCTATTTCAGACACTTGTGCAGTTTTCATTTCAAAGTCAGTCTAGTGAGGAGTCATAGAATTCGACTGGCTTTGGCGCGTTGAATGCTTAGACATATTTTAAATCGAACTAGCAGTTCCAAATTTATTTGGACACAGACCTTTCCATGTTTTTTCTTACAACAATATATATATTCGCCTAGCTTTAAAAGGATAGGACTGGGAACCAGTTAGAACGAGGAAGTTCATTGCATGCCTTAGTTCAAACTCAAAAGGGAAAAGATGATACCGGAAATAGTTATATTGACGTAAGCATTTGTATTTTTACTTTATTGTACGTTATCAAAAGCTCATTAATATTGCTTGGTTGAATGTGAAATAGAAAAAACATCCGCAGCAATCTGCTCATCTAGTAAAATTTAAGACGATTTCCTTCTTTCCAGATGAGTTTTCCGTCTGAAGACGAGTTTCCCGTCCAACACGAGTTTCCACCGCTGGTCATCAATACATACAAGGACAATAAACAGGCTTAGTCAAATCATTCAAACTAACCCCAGCTTCTTTCCTAACTTAAGTAGCCTTATGTTCCAACTCACTTTATAATAATTGTCACACTTCTGTAATAAACTCCTGACGCAGTTTGAAATTAAAAACACCCATGCATTTTGTAATAACCATTGTCGCACTTTGTAATAAGTTCCTTGATAAGAACAATTTTAAACATAATTCCAAAATTTATAGTAAAGAACTGCCAATAAGACAGGCCTAGGTCATGTGAATCAATGAACAGACAGACAATGAACAGATCGGACAGACAGATATCTACAATTACAAAGTCATTTGGAACAGATATAAAATACAAATATAAATATATGAATATGATCAGGAGATATGATTCAACGAATGTTAATAAAGCCTGGTTCACCCTAGCGTCGTAAGCGATGGAATCGCAATCGCAAGCTTACGATTTAGTAAGGTAAGAAGAATCATAAGCCTCGCTTCGGAACTCGCTTCAATATGTTTTCCTGCGAGCATTCACAAAAGTCTATGCATGAGCTGTGAATAACCTGGGGAATGGGCTCTGCCATTGCCCAAATCGTTTCAATCCGATTCCGATTGTGATTCTTTTGTTCTACAGGATCATAATCATAATCAGAATGATGAGAAAAATAGAACCTTTTGATCCTTCGGATTCCGAAACAAGCCAAAGTATTGAAACCACACTTTGGGTTTTTGCTTGGTTTTTACTAGTGTTGAAATCGGAATTGGATCAAAATCAAACTATAACACGGAATCTCATTTTCTGCTTGCATGCGAATGAGATTCCGTGTTATAGTTTGATTTTGATCCAATTCCGATTTCAACACTAGTAAAAACCAAGCAAAAACCCAAAGTGTGGTTTCAATACTTTGGCTTGTTTCCTTGACATTTTCAAATTTGCATTCTTTATAAAAATATAATTCTTTTAAATTAGAACATGACATAATGAAAACAAACTCTACTGTTCACTTGATTTATTATTAGAATTATGCAAATGATGCTTTTAGTCTTAGCTTAAGAATGCTTTGCGAACTTTATTTATTTATAAATTCTTAAAAATATAAATCTGTAGGAATATGCAAATACTTGTATATACAGCGTTTTGAAGAAATTCTATAAAAGCCAAGTATATACAGTATACATATATCAGGTGCATTATGGGCAATCTTCACTTATGAACGATACAGTCATCCAGACTTAATTCAGTGTAATAAACAAAGTTAAAACAATTTGAACAGAGGCAAATTAGTATACATATGTGCTCTACTTTTACAGAATGTTTGCAAAGCGCTGTTTATATGCAGAAATATATATGGTATGGGCCAGCTCCCAGTATAAGAATAAGAATGAATATCCCCCCCACCTCAAATTGTCAGCGTTCTAGCCTCATGCCGCAACGGCTAAAAAACATGATGACCGTTAACTTTTCAGTTTGTACAAATTGTAAGACCCTCTCTTAATTCATCTGCCATTTCTATAAACTGAGTCTTCTCTAAGTTGAAGAGGGTTTGGGAAGTGGATCGTCCATGTCGCCGTAAGGTTCACACGAAAACTGTATAGGATTTTCAAATGAATGGTGTTTCAGATCTCTTGATCGTTTCTTTCTTATCCATCCAAAAAGGAGAAAACCGCTGGCTGCAGCTAGTATGACCGCAATAGTGATTCCTGCCTTAGCTCCAGCTGACAGACCACCACCTAAACAAGAAATTACTTATAGTTTAATATGAACATGGAGAGATCATCAATAGGAATGTGCATCTTTACGTGTGTAAAGATGCAATAGGGAATGAATGTAAACCTGTAGCCATATATAACAAATAGTTGACGCGGGAAAACAGCTGCAAGTGTACCTGGCGATTTCCATGAAATATTGTAACAAGGCTGCTTTACCAATAAAGTACTGTTGGACGCTCCTAGTAATGAGCTCCAGTTGAGCATCTGGGAACTTATCTAAGTACGCCGAACATCAATATTTATAACCTTTGTAAATGTACTGTAAATAACGTTTACATGCAGTTGAACGCAATTAGAATGAGTAGTTTAAATTCATAATATGAATAATCCCCAAAAAATATTATTTTGTTCCATAAAATACCTCAAACAACGTTAGCTTCCTTGTGCTTATATGACTTCTCTTCCGTGGAAATAAACATAATAATAAACCCTGAGTGTCTGCCCCCTGAGGGTGTGTGTTGGGGGGGGGGAGGTGATTGCTAGGAGAGGGAATGACACTCGGGTTACATTTTAAAACTTACTTGTTTCTTTTGTTTCCTGGTTCGGCCAAGGAACCGGTGCTGTTAGTAAAAAGTATAAATAGGTATATAAAAGCTACCCAAAAAAGCTGATTATTCGATCATTCAGAACGGATGTATAGATCGATTTCACTGACGTCATCGAGAAAAATAAAGTCAGTTTCAGAGCATCAAATAAAATAAAAATACTTGTACCTCAAAGAACAACTAAATCTTTGCAACTCTAGAAAATATTGAGTCAAAAGAGCTTTTCACCACGAAGATACGAATGTTTGAATGTGGGCTTGTTGTTGGTAAGAATGTATGGGGCCGCCATATTGGTGTACACCAATATGTACACCAATATGGCGACCATAAATACCAAGCATCGAAATGATATTAAAAATACATTTATTTGTTCATTTTATTGATTATATATATAGAAAATGACAATTAAGTTCATTGCCAAAGCAAATGAGGTGAAATTTGTCGCAAATTGATGTGTTCTTACGTCGTTTGAAAATGCGTGACTGCATGGCGTGACACAATTTTGGTGCCGATAATTTGCCAAGCGATGAACAGAATCAGACCAAATTACCAGAGACGACTTCTTTTCATGATACATACAAAATATCAGGCAATCAGCTTTCTCCGAATTTTAGTTTAGATTTTAGTCCTCCCGTGACGTCACGTGAAATCGATCTATAGTACATCCTGCTAGCTAGAAGAATTCATAACTTACACACGCAGCGGAGCTCACAGCCTTGAAGACAACATTTGGTACCAATCTTATTCTGTCTTGCACAATCATCGTCTGTTTGACATTTGTGATGTGACTCACGAGGACAACTTTGACCAGTAGGAAAGTTAGGACAAGAACCTCGAGTCGCTGCAACAGATCGAAAAAATAATAATATTTTCCGTTCTTAACCATTAATGGCAATTAACAGACTGAACCAATTCAAAGAATAAGACGAAAGATCCATTTTCAACTTACTGATGGGTACTCTTCGGGGAGTTGGAGTTACAGAAGGAACAGGTAACGCTGAAAAAGCCACATAAATTTGAAATTAGAAAAACCAACTACAAAACAACAAGAAATATAATATAATGTAATTTCTCCTGAAGGATTTACCGTGGATAAATAAAGTTATCTAGCTATCTATCTATCTGAAGATTGACTAAATGATTGAGCTAGTTTTGAAGCTCTCGGACTTTAAAGAGCGAGTAATCCAACGCTTTTCATGTTCTACTGATTTACTGGCATGAAACAAACTGTTTCTTCATCAGCTCAACTAGAAGGTTAGACTAGCTAGCAAATGTCAACACTGATGCGCTTTCGCTAATGTTACAGTAACTTCAAATTTTCTAAACTTGCTTCGATACTTCGATGGTTTTACTCCTGAAATAGCTCAGTTGCGCTAATACTAGGAATTTAATGATCTAAAGGCTTCTTCTTTAAACGACGTCTGTATTTAATTTTTCGTGTGTATTGGACATGTCTGGGAGTGCTTCTAGTCAATGCTATTTCAAGCTATATGTTCAGTTTGTATTTCTAGAGCTGATGTGTTCTCCGGTACTATTTGACTCGGCTATCAAACTATTTACAGCATATATAACCGACACGTTTATCTGCCTTAATAGTAACGACCAGTAAAATTCATTGATTTTCCTTTTAGCTAGCTATTTTGAAACATATGTTCTGTATAGTCTTTCTGTTCTTACCTAAATATAAGTTTTGTCTAGTCTGATTTCAACATAAATAGTGAAAAGCAAATATCGTTGATCTGTGAATAGTTCGGGAATCCTTTGGCAGTCCCGGAATAAAAAATCATATTTCCTTCAATCTCTTACCCAGAGCCCACATTATTTTCTGCCTGCGGTCAATCACGTAGAGCATGCGCAGTAGCCTAGTTTACGAGTTTGCGAGTGAGTGAGTGAGTGAGTGACTCAGTTGCATATTTTGGCCCCTCACAGTTAAAAAGCGCCTCGCCGTGCGAGGACAAGAACCTCGAGCCGCTGCAACAGATCGAAAAAATAATAATATTTTCCATATTTTCCTTAACCATCAATGGCAACAGAACCAATTCAAAGAATAAGACAAAAGATGCATTTTCAACTTACTGATGGGTACTCTTCGGGGAGTTGGAGTTACAGAAGGAACAGGTAACGCTGAAAAAGCCACATAAATTTGAAATTAGGAAAATCAACTAGGTAACAAGTACTGATATACATTAATCTCTCACATTTTATCATTATTCATCAACAAATAAGTGAATCAATCAATCAATTACCCATTACTAATGTTGCGTTTTACTAAGCAGGGCATTTACAAAAATGATGGTCTCGGGCTGAATGTAACGTTAAACGAGAGGGTTACAAGTTACAAGTGCTCTACGTTAGATCGCGTTTGGCGTCATTAATTACGCGCGCGGTTCTAAAATAGTAACGTATTTGTTTACAACTATATTAGAAATGTAAATTAGACCGCCCCGTATTACAGCTAACTCCGTTAAAGTGGTCTTTTTTTTCGGCCGTATTAACGGGGTTGCACTGTAACTACGTGGGAACATATGGGCGCACATAAAAGCAAGACAGTGAAATTAAAAAGGAGAAGAAAATGAGAAGAATACGAAATCATACTTACGAAACATGTCCGTCTTTATGCAGGAATCGTTGGACGACACGTTATAAGATGAACTTGGTTTATAATTAGAACAATTTAAAAGGTTCAAGAGACTAAAGTCGATGTTTCGCGTATTGGAAATGTATTTGGCAGCACCAATAGCCTGTAGTAAAACCAAAATCTAAAATCAGAGGCTAGAAAAAACCGATATATATTGAGTTATAAAGTGATAAGTGATAAGGACAGACGGATGGAGCTATAGCTCTACAATCTCGCACAAAACCTCTCTATTTCTAAGGTAATTTGCAATTTAAGGAAAATGAGGAAAGAGAAAGCCTCCCTTGTATTTGGTTTAGTGTAGCCAGCATTAAAACCGTTTGGTGTTGTTTTTAACTTCATCTACGGCTTATTTTCTTCTTGAATATCTTTTCCTCAAATGAGATCTCGCGGCAATCCACTGGCCTCATAATAAAAACATGGAACTTAGCTAGCTTGCCTCAGAGTTCGTAATCCAACAACAACAACATCAACAACAACAACAACAACAACAACAACAACAACAAAGGAAAAGTGGAACAAGGGGATGATTGATACTAATGGGTCACTGATTGAGAACGAAGCTTTGTTACCTATGAGCATATCGAGTCCATGTACCTGGTTTATCGATTCTTTGCATCGGTCAAAAATCTGCAAACAATCTTCTTGGCAGAATGGTCGTATTGTCCCATCGGGTTTACAGGGAGGCAAAATATAGTGGCATACCATGTTTAGCAGGACTTTCTGGCAAAATCTATTGTCAGTGTAGGTTTTTACAATATTTGTCATTTCTTTTAAAAACGTCTCAGTCTTTTGAAGGCCAAGTCTGTTGTCAATGAAACGTGGTGTTTCATTGTAAGGCAAAAGAGTTGTGTTCAGATGATGGAGGCAAGAGGCACCTTGATACTTTTGGCATCTTACTTCCCTGCAGCAAAAAGAAGATCAGGTGTTCATCATCTGAAACTAGGTTATACACATCATAAATGAAATCCTAAGCAAGTTTAAGTGCGCGATTCAGGGGTAAGTCATGGCATCCTCTCCCCCTCCATATTCGGCATAAAAATTGTATTCTTATGGAAAGAAGAAACAAGGGAACGCTTTGTCAAATAACAGGCTTAAATCTCTCGGGCGTCTTCAGTGACAATATGAGACCAACAGAAATTAAACCAAAAATGTCTTCCTATTCATCGAGTCTGTGGTGTCATTTCTTTAATTTGATAGCCTCGGTATGCAACAGCTATTTGCCTTTCAAAAGAGATCTTTTCGGAGATTAAGAGCAAAAGTGACCCTCCTTCCCAATCAAATCGAAATGCAACTTCTAAATATTTAACACTTACGCGGCAGTAAAGCATTTCAGCTTTGGGTCGGTGCCATTCCAGCAGCATCCTATTGCACGACAAGATGTCGCATTTGGATTGGAAATCGAGCATGGCATCTTGGTAGATGCATTTTCTCTACCACCAGTTAAAGCCGAGCAATTCAATGCTGTCGATGTCAAAAGAAAAAAAATCAGATATGCATGACCTTGTTCACTGTAGTAGAAGCTCTCCAGGATAACAAACCTCTTACGTTTAAAATATGACATAGAAACCCCCTTACTGCCAGTTATAATAATTGCTAGAGTTATAAAATTATAAATATGCGGAACTGTTGGGAGAACAACACAGGGCGCCCGACTTTTAAGTTTCCTGGGTTGAGATTTGAATAATAGAATAGAGTTTCCGGTAATCGTAACTGCCAGTAACCTGATAGCAGATTACGTAGAGTAACTTGAGAGTTTCAAATTCAAATCTAACACATCAGTGCGTTACGCTGATAGGTTTATGTAATCTGCTTTCAAGTTACTGGCAGTTACGATTACCAGAAACTCTAGCTATTATCAGCGTCTTGTTTCAAATCTCAACACAGGAAATCCAAAGTACTTAATTGATCTATTTATTCATTTACGATTCTTAAAAGCCGGGCTCCTGGCCTGTGGAACAAGAGAAAAAAGAGAAAAGCTAAGGTAAATCACGAGCCCGAGGAAATATTTTGTCAGTAATGCAAAATACTTTATTTCAAGCACCTTGTATTACAGTTACGGCGATGGATTAAAGACTGCAAGCTAAGTCATTAAGTAAATATTAAAAGTTTCAACTACCACACTTTTGCAAGAAGAGATTGTTTCTAATGTTTAATGGCATGTCTTAGAACCTATCTGCACAAGAAACCCGTTCCTCAGCAACAATCCGTCACTAGAGTACAAACACAAAAAGCGTGCGGCATAAATAGTACTAAATAGCGATAAGTTATGCTAATTCTATTGTTTTCTATTGTTTAATTTAATAATATAGGTAATATCACAGGATTTTTTCAATGAAAAGTTCAGTACTTCAAAACAACGTCTGTCACTTGCAAAGGCGACAACGCAATGAGTCCGCGCAGGCGCAATGCTATCTCATGGTATTCCTTATTGCGGTGACAAGGTAGAATTGGTGATATTTAGTACAAAATAGTGCAAAGTGTTGCACGCTTTTATTGTTTATACTCTAAAGTCATTTTCACCCGTCAGCCAGTTTCGAGATTTTTTTCCTCTCTCGACTCTTAGCTAAAAAATTGTCAAGAGATATATATATGACTGAAGTGCAGTTGACACATGCAAAAGCAATCAAAAGGAGTATGTGTTGTTTACAAAGCAGATGTTGGTGATAAATATAACTGAGTAACATATTAAATCACAAGTAACATGAAATAAATACGATTCTATTAATGCTGTACTGTTTTTACTTAACCTCCTTGTTGTTCTGTCGCTTGAGCTCTATAATATAGACCACTGAAGCACATAAACTAAAAATAAATATGACATAACTATAACAGCACGAAATAAGCACAGGATAAACACTTGTTTTAATATGGATTTCCATTTTCTTGGAGAAGTTGGAATGTCGTCAATTGAAATACGTATAAACAACTACTTCAAATTCAAACTCGTCATAGTAGTTTTCATACTTTTCATCGTACTATAAAATTTCTTTTAAGAAACTTAAAAGAAAAAAAAAGTGTCGTCAGTGAGTTGTTTTCGGTTGGCTGAACTAATTACCAAGACAGTTGTATTCCCTTTTTATATATTTGTTTCTGTAGATTTAAGAAAAATTGTCGTTCTCAAGATTCATTCAAAGTTGGAAAGAATACTGTAATCGTTTCATTAATACGAGTCATTAATACTTTTTTAATGAACAAAACTGAAGTGATGAACACCTTTATCGTTTATTTTGAAACAATGGCCTCCAGATATTTCATAACTTTATTATTTAGGAATGTTAAATATCAGTACTATAACGACAGTCGTTTAAAGTCAATGAAGAAGATTCAATTACTTACCAGAGCCAAAAGAACAACATTCATATCTTCTGTTAATCGTTCTATTTCCTAAAGAAAACGACTGTATATTACCAAATAAAGATGGAGATAACAACACTATATAATTTAATCAGACGTCCGGTCATTATTCTTCGATCTGTCTGTGACGTAGATATCAAGACACTCACAGTTCATTAATTATTCATGGCACATAATAAATAATAAATAATAAAAAGAAAAATTATTAATTATTAATTATGTCTACACTGAATAAGTTAATGAATGAAAAGTTATCTTTATGTGGCTTCATGCTATAGGATCTTTTGATTATTTTATACACTTTATGTGCTGTACAACACAAATTGTATATCATCTATTGATATAATTGGTGTTCCATACACCAAGTACCTGATGGAATTGCATGAATGCTGGTCGCTGGAAATTTTGAGATCAGCGGCTTTTACACAAATGGTAACAATACCCGCTATCGTGACAATCCGCGCTCAAAAAGGACTGTCAAGAAATCTACTGTTTATCCTCGCACGTTTCAATATGAGTTTGCAATCGGACCGGTCTAACCGCAGAATCTAGCTGATCGTGAAAAATGTGTACATGTGAAAATAGTCCGGTTTCCAATTACTAGAAACCGCTAAGCTTCCTGACAGAAGTAGCATTTATTCAGGGATAGCCTCTTTTTCAAGAAAAACCCATGGGAGTAAACTCGACTTTTGTGTTGTTTTTTTGTAAACAATTTATGCTTTTCTCTCACTGGTATTTTTTTAAATTAATTTACGTTGACTCGAAGCTAACCCTATGTTTGTGCGTCGGTTGTCTAATTTAGCTGCGGTATCATCAAACTCAAAATAGGTCTATTTACTCGATTACATTGAACAGAGAGAGAAATTACCATATGTTAAACTACTTTCTCCCCCGCCAAAATTCCACTGATTGTTCTTCTTGATAGCGGAGCTCCCGCGCGGGCCGAAGGCCCGCGCGAGCGGAGCACCATACCTAAGAAAAAATGGTAAACCCATCGAGTTGATTTTTCATGGCTTGAGTATACGTCACTTCCGTCCGTACGTCCGTCCGTGTACATCGCGATGCTGATTGGCTGATTGATTTTTGGCGCCAACTTGACGCGCGCTGACACTTTGAAAACTGAAAATTTACGAGTTTCCTTGCAGTTTTAACTTGCAAAACTTCAAAATATTATTCTCGAAACCTCGTAAAAAGTCGAGGATTTTAATGATCATTAATCTGTGCCAATCTTGACAGGTTAAAGCGAAAGAAAAACGTACGTTTGAATTTTTTTTCGGGCCCGGTGTCGTTGGCAAAAACAAGACGAAGGACACAGAGAATATTTTCAGTTGGACGACTTTTTAGTTGGATTCGTAGCTTTAAAAAACTTCTCATAATGAATGAGTCCTTGAGGATCGTGTATTCTTCGTTTCGTGAAGATGCCTTCAGTAAAGCTGCTTAATTAAAAATCTAGCCAAAGTTGGAAATCAAGAATCGTCTGCATTTTATAGCGTGAAACAAGGACTGTGCTTCTAAAGACAACAAGGAAAGCACTTCAAGGTAAAGATCCTGGCCAGAAAATGATTTCAAAAAGTCTCTTGTACCTATATTTGATCTTTTATCTTTTATTTGGGATTGATGACTTAAAAAAATATAAACTTTTATGCCGGCACGTTGAACTGTGGCCAAGTTTAAACAAACACTAGATCAAGTACATGAAATGTACAACGACATTTTGTTTTACGGTGAACTTTTTGCACTTAGTTCTAATAATAATAAAATTAGTTTAAAAAAATGATTTTGAACTCATTTCAATCCGACTAATGTGTAAATACAGCTCAAGTTTGGGTCTGGAATTTAATGAGAAATTGACAGGAAAACTAGAGTTGTTTTACATTAGGCATGAAGTTGCTCAGTGAGCCCTATGAGACCTTAAATGCAGACTGAAAATGCTTAATTCCTTGTTTTCTCGTTATGTCAAGTAGCTGCTTTAAAATCACTTTAAATTTGTATTATCAGTGTAATCTGGAAGAGACAAGTGGGAGACAAGTATTCACCTAGCTAGTGTGTCATTCTATTTTACATTAAATAACAAAACAAAACAAAACAACAACAACAACAACAACAACCACAAAAAACAAGATGTCACAAATATAGTGAAGACAGACAAATCAAGATTTGTTGTTCTGTAATATTCAGGATGTTGAAAAGGTTTAATTACTTGTATCAATTTAAATAAATGGTTTTGGAGATTTTGCTTTCTAATTATGAAATCTGACAGTGAATCTGAATATTAAAATTGACTGTAATAAAGATCACTGAGCTTACAAACCCATACAATATACAAACCAAAACTTATTTTAAAAATGCTTTTGGGCAATTCCACGTTGCGGACGTGACTTTCAGAGGTTATACCTAGTGTAATAAATGGCTATTCAACCCAGATAATGTTTTTCAAAACAAATGAAATTCATCCAATCAATACTCCTGGTTGTCCCTTTGATTTTAGCATAAAAACATTTTGGCTGACTTTTGAATATTAAGAGAAAAAATGTGTAAATGATGTGTTGCGGACATGACATGGAAAACAACCATGTTTGAAGTTACTCTTAAACAAAGCGAAAATCCTGTGAACTTGAAACTTTTCAAAAAAAGTGTTTATACTGTCTTAACTCTATACTAACTGCACTATATAAATCCAAAATGAAAGAATTGATATTGCTTGTTTCTATGGATTTATTAGGAATACAGTGTGTTGCGGACGTGACAACAAATTGTTGCGGACATGACATTTTTGGGAATGGTATTTCTATACCATCAAAAACCCTCTCTATTTAGGCCTTTTGAGTAAACTAAATTGGTTTATGCATAGTTTCATTCTTCAGAGACACAATTAGGCTAATTTCATTCACAAATAAAGAAGATTTTGCAGCAAAAAAAATTTTCAAAGTTTACACAATTCCTTCACAGAAAAGGCCAATTTTTTAAGCAAATTTGTCAATTTTATCAATTGCTGACATTGAGGACTCCCCCTGACATAGGAATCAGTCTTATCATCACCGACTTGATCTTTCTTAAATGCCTAACAATTTTTTTTCTATATTAAAATGCATTTTTGATGCAAACTAAGCATTTAATTGTTTTTGCTTTTTTCAACTCTCATGTGGAATAGCCCTTTTTAAAATAATCTTCATTTTCAACTTTTTCAATTACCACAGGAAGCCCAATTCATTTGAATCAAGAATAATATTAAAATTGAAATTGGAGCTCTGCTTTTAGGTAGTAGTTGTTTTGAGTCATTTTACAATTTCATCTAAAGTCATGATTAGTGTAACCTGGAAGAGAGAATTCTTGTTTCGTGTAAAGACAACTATTTATCTGTGGTCATTCTATTAATTCTACATAGTACAAAAACAAGATGCCACAATACTGTTAAGACAGAAAAATCTAAATATAATGTTCTGCAATTTTTTATGTCTAATTGTTTAATTGAAGGATGTTGAAATCAGGTTCAGTATTTATGTGAATGAAATCAGTTTGAGGGATTTTTGCATTCTATTTCTGAACCACTACTACAGAATCAATTATAAAATCTGACTGAATCTGAATAATTATCACTATGATGACTGAGCCTGAAGGGCAAGAGTTTTTCAAACCCTAAAGCAAATGCTATAAAGCTTGATCTATAATCTTTATTTCTACTTTTACAACAAAATGCAATCTCTTTGTTTGCCTATTACCACAGGAAGCCCAATTCATTAAAATCAAAAACGTTATTATTTATTTAAATGGGAGCTCCGCTATTAGGTGGTACCTAATTTTTATATTATACTGACAGCGGAGTACCATACGTAAGAAAAAATGGTAGCCCATCGAGTTTATTTTTTCATGGACACACAGGGAGCCCAACGGCTGTACATCCGTCCGTCCGTGTACATCGCGATGCTGATTGGTTGCTTGCTTTTTGGCGCCAACTTGTAGCATGCCGACACTTTGAAAACTGAAAATTTACAAGTTTCTTTGCAGTTCTAACTTGCAAAACTTAAAAAATATTATTCTCGAAACCTCGTAAAAATTTAGTGATTTATGATCATTAATCTGTGCCAATCTTGACGGGTTAAAGCGAAAAAAAAATTTTTTCGGGCCCGGTGTCGTTTCGAAATACGAAGGACACAGAGAACATTAAAGTTGGACCACTTTTTCAGTTGGATTCGTAGCTTCAAAAAACTTCTCATAATGAATGAGTCATTGAGGATCGTGCTTGCAATCTTCGTTTCGTGAAGGTGCCATCAATAAAGCTTCTTAAAAATCTAGCCAAAGTTGGAAATCAACAATCGTCTGCATTGAGAGCACTTCAATTAAGGTAAAGACCCTGCCAGAAAATGATGTCAAAAAGTCTCTTGTACCTATATTTGATCATTTATCTTTTATTTGGGATTGATGACTTAAAATAATAAACGTTTATGCACGTTGAACTGTGGCCAAGTTTAAATAAACACTCAAGTACATGACATGTACAATGACATTTTGTTTTACAGTAAACTTTTTGCACTACTTTTAATAATATAAGTAGTAAAAAAATTGATTTAATTTTGAACTTGTTTCAACCCCACTAATGTGTAAATACAGCTCAAGTTTGGGTCTGGAATTTAATGAAAAAATTGACAGGGAAAAAGAAGGAATTTTGCATGCAAACAAGCAAATGCTTTTTAAAATATTCTCCATTTCAACTTTTTCAAGCCCTTTACAATTGGGCAATATAATTACCACAGGAAGCCCAGTTCATTTGAGTCAAGAACATAGAAAATATTATAATTGAAATGGGAGCTCTGCTATTAGGTAGTAGTTGTTTTGAGTTGTTTTATCATTTCATCTAAAGTCATGATTAGTGTAACCTGGAAGAGATCAGAGAATTCTTGTTTCGTGCAAAGACAACTATTTATCTGTGTCATTCTATCCTACATAGTACAAAAACAAGATACCACAATACTGTATTGAAAGACAGAAAAATGTAAATATAATGTTCTGCAATATCCAGTTTAATTGAAGGATGTTGAAATGGTTCAGTATTTATGTGAAGCAAATCAGTTGGAGGGATTTTTGCATTCCATTTCTGAGAATTATGTATGAACCCACTACTACAAAGTCAATTATAAAATCTGACTGAATCTGAATAAATATCACCGTAATAAAGGTGAATGAGCTTGAAAGCCTTATAATTCTCAGGAGACTGAAGGGCAAGAGTTTTTTTAGACCCTAAAACAAATGCTATAAAGCTTGATCTAATAATCTTTATTTTAACTTTTCGACAAAATGCAATCTTTGTTTGCCTATTACCACAGGAAGCCCAATTCATTTAAATCAAAAACGTTAAAAATAAAGTATTTAAAATTGTTATTTATTTAGATGGGAGCTCCGCTATTAGGTAGTACCTAATTTTTATATTATGAAAATATAATGCGTCCTACGTTGTTTAAAATTAGTGAGGATAATGAAATCATCTGTAAATACGGAAATGAAACGGTCGTGTTACCCCGACGTAGCTAATCGAACCAAATCGAACGTTCGATTAATCGAACTTCATCGAATTTAATCGAACTCAATCACGCGATTGGGTTCGATTGAGTTCGAACAAAATCGAACTCTCACAATTTTTTTTAGCAATCGAACTAATCGAACTGTTCGACTGAATTCGAGTAGTTCGATTAGTTCGATTGAGTTCGAATAGGTTCGATTTTGTTAGAAACAAACAGAGGATAGATAGCATTCGACTGGAAATAGGGTAATACAAGTATCATTAGCGCGGGATTCCCCAAATAACGAATGTGAATCCCCGGTGAATCCGTCTTAAAACAAACAAGCTGTCGCGCTATATCCCGCCGGCTGCCATTCCTTAGTCGTCCATTTCTTTTAACGTGTTCTGTACCCCGATTTGATTTAAAGTTCTCGTCAATGCTTGGCTTTCATCCTCGTCATTTGTACTTGGAGCTTCAGTGGAACATTTATTCCCCCGCCAACACTCACGCTAGCGTCCTCCGGGATCGTCAAATGGTTGATATTTTTGTTCCGTTAAGTTTTGCAAAATGGTAAAATCAATGTAATTTCCACTCCACTCCACTCTAGTTCAATCAAGATATTACAAGTTAGTTATTAATTATTAAAACAGATTATTCAAATATCTAGTGGTAATTTGGGTGAAGTTAAGTTTTTTTCAATAGTGTTCGATTGAGTTCGATTGGGTTCGATAAAGTTCGGTTCGATTGTGTTCGATTATCGAACTAATCGAACCCAATCGTTCGATTAAGTTCGATTGAGTACGATAAAGTTCGATTACCGAACGGTTCGATTAGCTACGTCGGGTTTACACGACTGATAAAATACTGGCTGTGTTCCTACACATCTGAGTAGCCACACACACACAAAAACCCGGTAATTTTTAGGGTTCACTCTTCCTTTACTTTATTGCACACAGGCAAACGCATTTGCTGAAAAGCTGGTATGTTAGCTATTTTATGACAAGTAAAGATTGTCAAATGCATTATTTGCTCGTGTAGACCATTAGTAAAGCAAATTGTCTAAACTTGAGCGTCAGGTCATCACCAAAAGCGTATTGCACAGTCAAAATGACCAAATTTGGTTACTTAACTTTCTCAGTCAAGGGATGAATGGAAGCTTGTAACTCACTGTACGTATACACCTATTTCAAAAACGGTTGTCAGAGCTAAAGGCGATAGGCGATAGGAGATAGGTCATTCAAACTCCAAAGTAATCAAGAAGTTTTAAAAATAGCTTCGTTAGTCCGTTCGTTTTGCTCCGAACATTGGATTTGAATGTCTGATTGTTGACTTTCTTAATAAAAGCAAATACTGGAAAACCCAACCGTGAAAAGTGGAATGACCTATCTCCTATCGCCTATCACCTTTAGCTCTGACAACCTTTTCTGAAATAGGTGTAAAAACAGAGATCGACGAAGGACCAAGGAACGAAACGTCAGTATGAGTCATCCCCTGCCTGTGCCTGCACATTGCGATGGAAACTTGTCAAATAACATTTTGACTGTACACAAGCAAATCCATTAGTCATAGAAGATTTGTCAAAAGAAATGTGCTCGTGCAGACGGGGCTTAAACATGCCAACTATAGTCATCAGTTAACGACCACTAACTACATATCACTGAGAACATAATTCTACGCGATACTCCTCAATTTCCAACAATGAAAAAAACAATGCTAGCCCAACAAAGCTCCTGTAATTTGGGCTGTAGCTGTATTCAATTCGATGCTTTACAATTTGGTATCTCTGCAATTTCACTTTATTTCGCTTGTCAATTAAAGTTTCACTCCGATGTCAAAAGATTTAGTTGGCGGAGCTTATATAATCTAATAATTGCAATTCCATCAAAGCTACAAATCAGAAAATATTTTTGAGACTTATTACAACTCAGTTTTACTATTACGGAAAAGTTTATTTCGCAGACTATTCAGGCACATGTTGGTAAGTGGTTCATTTGAGGTGGAAATTTGAAATGGTATAAGTTTGATGTTCCCAAGCAAAGACAGACGCCCCATATTGCCCCTACAAAAGTCAACAAATAAAAGATTACAAGATTCTACAAATACTAAAGATACAAATTACTTAAGACATGTTGAGCTCTGTTGAAAACAGACGACAAGGTTGAAAATTTGATCACGTTGCTGAAGGGCTAGATATATAGTTTTAAAAGATCCAAGAAATTATAGGACCGTAGAGGCTTCTGGCAGGCAAAAGTCTCATTAAGGCATAATGGAAACAGACAAGGTTTTCGATTTTTCAAAATAGAGGGTTATATATTTGACTAACTCCCTTAAGCAATCGAAATACCCCTTAGGTTACTCTCATTTTTTGAAGGCAAAACTATAGCTCCTCTTTCTCCTGATAACTCAAAATTATTTCATTAGTTCATATTGATCTTTGTCTCCTATGCTGAAAATTACTGAAAGGGTTTAATTTTATGTCTTTTGCTAGTTGCTTTCCATTATAACAATACATTCCAATCCTATACATGTCATATAGTAAGAACAGTAAAACTAATATGCTTTTTGCTTTTAATTACTTTTGACCATTTCCTACGATAATCCTTTTAAATTGTAACACATTCTATTTTTTGCTGTAAAGTGGACAACAAAGAAATATGTTCGCATTTTAAAGCTATAAAATAATTGTCATTTGCAAGCAGAAATCAGTAAAGATTGGCCTTTCAATTGACAGAAATCTGCGTCGGTGAGTTGGCTTTGATAAAATGAAACAATAACATTGAAATTGGTTTTGTAAATATTAAAGTGATGGTCAGCCACCTTCGTCCGTTCCATAACCGCATATAAAGGCACGTATTCCATTAGTCTATCAAACAAAATGAAAATATTTGAGCACTCTGTGTAAATAAATAATTTTCATTCTATTCACCCCAAAAAACTGGATTTAAAGATTATAACAATTTTTTTTTTCAAATCCATTATACTTATTGCAGATTTTTCTTTAACTGAGATGATCATCGCTAGACTGCAGTAATTAAAGTAGCTGCTGGTGATAACTAAAAGCAAAGATGAAGCTTATTAGTTATTCTATTACGATATTACTTTCAAACCATTAACATCAAATCAGGAGTATTTGCTATTCGTTTAGTAGAAAAGGTAGTGTGTGTTTTCTCACCCAAACAGAACAGAAGATCAAATATACGAATCACACTTGCAAGGGAACTGCTGAGGTATGACTTATGAGCTCTAACCAGGAACATCGGCAAATGACTCGTAGTATTTTTTGAAACGTTTTCATTGCTATTCTGAGTTAGGGTCATGGTTAGGGTCAGGGTTGGGGTTAGGGTTAAGTTCTATGCTGTTTCAAATATCAAATGCTTGAATGAAGATCATCGATCATTTGAACTGATAGTGTTACTTTTATTGTATTCTAAGTTCACGATGTTCAGGTATTACATGCAGCAACTCTGGCCTCAATACAAACCATTTAATTAGTGTAAAATTTTACTGATATACTGTATTTATGCATGATGAGTGATATAGCTAGCAAACTACCTACGCATGCAGGTTCGGCGTTTCTACGTTTTAGAATTTTTTATTATTATTATTAGAATGTTTATTTTTATTTTTATTTATTTATTTATTTATTTATATGTATTTTTTGTAAATTGTCAGCTTTCTTAGGGAAATCTTTTATGCGTAATCGTATCTTCGGTCCCATGTCTTGAATTTTTGTAAAACTGATATAAATGTACTGATTGATTTATATAGAAAAAAATATATTAAATAAATATGAAAAATATTACGTTATATAAATTTAGTCTCGTATAAAATTTCGCTCAGCTGAAGCAAAGATCCTGTAAACGCCTTCATAGATCTGTCATTAATGTATCTTCTATAGGGCAGATTTAATATGTATATAAGGCTGGACAAACCGCCTACTTCGCTACAAGCAGGGAGCACCTATCACGTAGTCAGAGCCAGCGATGTCACTTCCATTTCAATAAGGTTCAAAACTTCGCAATTGCTTTCTGTGTTTTCATCGGCAGGGTGGCTAGTTCTCTATTTTGGGTTTTAATTTCTAATTTAAGGATTTGTGACTAACAATGTTTTATCTAATCAAGTTTAAAACCTCAACTAATTGAAACTAATTTAAATTTTGATATCTCCCGAGAGGATGCCTTTTTGTTATCTGTCGATCTTCCATCTAGTCTGGCTTGTCGTGCTGGCACAGGCTTCTTAAAACCACTCGTACGTTACACGCAGTTCTAGGACGTCTGAATTCAGTATCTAGCCCAGTTTTTTTTTTTTTTTTTTTTTTTTCTTGTCCAGTTTACGGAATGGCATCAATAATTTTTCCAGTTACCTTAGCGATCGAAGTCAGGATATCTGTCATGATATTACTAAATGTTAGTTGCCATGGAAATGACATGGTTCTTTTTCTGTCCTACTTTAGAATAAACTAGATGGCAGCTGATAACGATACGTACATTATTTTGACTGTGACTTAATTTTTTTTTTGTCTTGCAATGTTTAAAGACAGTTTTCTCAAAGAGAGTTTACAGCTTGTATAGCATTCCATAGTAAATCACATGCGAAACTATAAAAGTTGTTCGAATGCAATTTGCTCAAAATTCTAAGCATATAATTGTGATAGTCTCTTTCGAACAAACTGAGCCTTCGCAACAAGAATCTACGAAGTTTATCTCCTGAGTAAACAACGTCTTCAAAATCCTGATTAAAGTGTTAAAACTGAAGACAAGTAGGAAGTGGTAACATCCTCAACTAGTGCAAGTTTAGTCAGTATTAATGAGATAAGACAATCAAATGATAACATCACACAATCAATGTGAAGTATTATCATGTATTCGTTTAGTCCTCGATCCGGCTTGATTATGCATTTATTCCAACAAATCTGATATCTATTAGATGTGCAAAAAAATATCTACATTTTTCGTACACTGTGGTCAATGTTTCCTCATCAGCGACGGTCATTAGCCAGTCGCGTTTGTCTCATTTAAAAGGACCAACAACGACGATTTCGGATGTTTGCAGAGTATGGATAGGAGAAATAGTTAATTAGTTTGTACTGAACACAACATACAGCAATCAGTGTAGCTTGGCTGGTAAGTTTTTCATTGACAAAGGTAAGAGTTTTGATGTAAACGTTTCGTTGTTCGTAATGAATCTTTTGAATGAATTACAACAATAGCATTTAATGGTATATAGCTGAGATTGTGAACTGAAGGTAATTATAGAGACAACTAACACGTTATGACAAAGCCATGAAATTTTTAGCTCATAGCTCATTTGTCAGTATTGCAGAATAATGATTATTCTGTAATATTCGATCTGAAACTTGTTTTAAGTAAGTCCAAGACATTCAAGAATAATGTATATTAATCTTCGGTTCTGGTTACCGAACACAAGAAATGCTATAGATGCATTACTTATTGAAGTGACATTTCGATTTTCACCACAACTTGTTAAATTCTCGCTTGTTGATTGGCCGAGAATTGATTTGAATAGAAGTACATTCCCTAATTACTTTGTCTTTCAAATTTCCTCGTCCTTTTGGACTTATCCTTTTCGTTTATGAAAAAAGAAATAACGATGATTTCATCTAGATGAGATAAGATCTTATATACAACAGTCTCAGTGAGTTTGACTTCGCCTCGCGAATACATGCCACAACTTAATATATTTTTGAAGATCCTATATGAAGAAAGCCTATGGTAAATATATACATATTTTTTTCCTCGGGGGTAATATTAATGATTATTATATTAAATATAATTATATTTTATAATTAAATGACATCAAATTCTCTTAAGTATATATTTGACATTTTTAATATACCTGAAATATGTCTTTTCAAGTGATACCAGTAAACAAAAGGAATAATATTCAAGGGAATGAATGACATCTGATCATAATTACACCTTAAGTGAAGAACTATATCAAGACATACCGCGTGAAAACATCTTGAATTATTCAAGGTCCTGGTCAGTTGGCTTTAACGTGGCTGTTGCCTGAGCTTACTTTTCGATGGCGACTCGTTTGTCCATATCAAAAACTATGTAATTTTCTTTTACATTTCAGACATGAAGCCATCCTTCAATGAAACACAAGCCAATGAAACTACGACTTTAATGAAATCTCCATTACGTCTACTCGACTTGGTACTTTGGTCAAGCGCTTTCGGTATTCTTGCAATAGCGATTATACTTGGTAACCTTTTGACCATCGCTGTATTTACCAGGAAGAAAGTACTGAGGTCACGTGCCAATTATTTCTTGGTGTCTCTGGCCGCTGCGGATTTTCTTGTTGGAATGGTAACAATTCCTATGTACATGTATACACTAGTGTCATACTGGAAGTACGAAAACCAAATTCAGCCGGTCGATTTTTTTTACTCCTACATGGCTGTCGATATGTTCACTGGTTTTGCTTCAATCTTTGCTCTTACAATCATTGCACTTGAAAGACTGTACGCTATTTTATGGCCTATTCATCATCGTATTGTTTCCAAGAAAATCTATCACTTCCTCGTCTCGATATCTTGGGTACTCTCGGGGTTGATTTCTATTTTCTATTACTTGTGGTCTTACAAAGTCTTATCTTTCAAGTTCTTTTTCTACCTGATCATCGTCTTCATTTTCACTTCGCTGGCAATAATTTGCGTGGCGTATATCCTTATATGGATGAGATTGAAAGTTAGCATTTGTAAACGACGAAAAGATGAACACCGTAATGACGACACAGACTCATGCGCAGTAGATAGATTAAGCTTGAGTGACAGCATACGGAAACAAAGTAACCGTCAAAGACAAGTGAATCATGACGTTATTCTTACGACTTTGTGCATCGTCACGGTGATGTTTTTAGTCACGTGGGTTCCCTTCTATATTTTAAACATCGTGGTGTTTTTTCGAGGTGGACAGAAGGACTTACCAGCTGAAGCGTTTTATTTCAGCAAGCTTTTACACTACGGGAACTCATTAGTTAACCCCATTGTCTATTCTATAAAAATACCAAAGTTTTCCAAGACTCTTTCGTCGTTCTTCAGACGAAGACGTAGGGCAATTATGAGGTCATGGCGGAATATTAACTCTAGACAAACAAGTACAAAGAGTTCATCGAGTCAAACGAGGAAATCAAAAGCCGCACAAACTGACAGCACCAATGTCTGATATTACAATGAAACTAGTTATTTTAGCTCTCTTTGATATAAATGGATATGCGTCTTCATGCTTATTATTTTCGGCATGCACGTTCTATGCAGTACGAAATTTTGAACGGGACTCCTGTATTACAAATTTTTTAATAGAGCGATAACACTTAAACCGTGAAATAACTTAGTAACTAAATAGAGACAAATAGTAGCAAAACCCTTTGTTTTCTATTGTTTCATTAGTACTATTTGTACTTTTTAGTTAGTACTTGTTTCACGGTTTTAGTGTTATCGCTCTAAGGTAGACACTTTAAGAATGCCTTGTCGCATTCAAAAAAAAGATAATAATAATAACACCGCGAGCAAAGGCCGAAATGACTGCTAGTTTTCTTTTCACAGACAAATGAAACAGATAAACAGACAACAAACAACATACAACTATTCGTCAGTCTTGAAAAAATATTTCCTTCAAATTGCGCGATATGATCGTACTTCGTTAAAGGCTTAGGCTTCAATAGGCCTAATCAGGAACCCATTACTAGGAGCATCCACGTTGCGTATTGGGCATATGGGACAGCATAGATAATAAATAGTTTTAGAGCATAGGTTCCCGCGTTAAACAGAAACTAACCAATCACTGTGCACTTCTGCTTATGGCGTTATATTGCTTTCATTGTCCTGAAGTTGAAGGAGAAAACAACATGGCGGAGATGGAGGATACATCGATGTGGATATATTCAAGGAAACACATTTAAGAAGTAAAGCATGACCTTTACGCGGAGTTATCGAAATCTCCTAGAGTCAAGAATTCCGAAAAAAGAGAGGGAGAACTTTATTAATTATGGTATAAAATCAAATGGAAATAGTTTATTAGTTTGCGTAGCAGCCCTCTTTAGGGGACTGGGAATGAGAGCGGTAACGAGGGACCATGTTTTCTTTCTCCTTCCCTCGACCAGGCTACATAAAATCGGAAACAGAAGCCTGACCGGAAATGAAAGATATCAATGTTCTAAAAATATCTGAATGATTGTATTGCCGTCCTACACTGCGGTAATACTAGGCTCCTAGCCTAGCTGATTCCATGAATGTGTGATTCATCGTGTAACAGTCAAAAACATGTCAAAATAGCCTCGGTACCTTCTTGAAATATCTCCTAAGTAAACCTGTAGAGATAACCAAAAAAAACACTTCCATGGCATAAAGGATTATCAAGAGACCATAATACTAAGAGAGCGAAACTCAGTATTGATGTCTGTGCGATGTTCGTGGCGGCTAAGGCTATTTTAGTAACTTCGCCATCGCGCGCGCAAGGCTCTCAAACAATAGAATTCAAACGGTCCCTTCCGCGCGCACGTCAAAAATCAAATTCTATTTGTTGAGAGCCTTGCGCGCGCGATGGCGAAGTTACTAAAAATAGCTTTAGCCGCCACGAACATCGCACAGACATCAATACTGAGTTTCGCTCTCTTAGTATTATGGTCTCTTGGGATTATCCATGGTATAAAGGAATCCTTTACGGAAGTTTCTTTTGCTATGCTATTGTATGTATTGTGTGAACAAAAAGTTTTTTTTTTATATATTAAGTGAATATAAAAAACGATTTCGAAAAGGATTATGGAAGTCACGGTATAAAAAAGCAAATTAAAAGACAGGGGTTAATTGGGAAGCCACTGTATCACGAAGGATACCGTGGAACTATTTTTAGTTAAGGCAATGTGGTATTATACAGGTCGTATGAAACCGGGAGCACAAATAAAGGAAACAAAAGATTATGGTAAATAGGTAGGATTAGACATTAACTTTGTAACCCGGCAGGAAACAGTTCCAATACATTAAGAAGATTTAATTATTTTGCCTAGAACTTAGACTTAGCTTCAGAGCTTTCGGATTTTCCGGTCCATTATCAGGGAGAGAGGATTACGAATAGTACTTAAAAGGCCTAACAAACGTGCAAATATGAACAATTTACAAAATAACAACAGGACAGTACGTGCTGCTGTGTTATCGCAATATTTAGTACAGATAATAAATCATAGCAATAAGAAAACAATGAAAATGGATCAGAAATTCATCTATACATATATATATATATTTGATTTTTTAGTTAAAATTCTCAATATATACTATCAAAATAAGGAGGCAGCAGAAATTACAAAGGAATTACACAATTACGCAAATGGAATAAAGAGACCCAAAAAATCCCAACTTTAGTTATTGTGTTTCAATCATTCTTTGAAAAGGCAACCATGTAAGTTCGATGAACAAACAACAGCCGGCTAATGACAAATCTCTTGTTGACATTTATTCAAAATGGCTTCCGTGACGTCACTTGGGTGCAAGCAATAACGCAAGGAACCGATATAAACACTTTGCTGTTTGCCTCATGTCACCCCAGAGGCGGATCTCACCCATTAGCCGGCGACGTGATGGTGACTATCCAGTGAGGATATATAATATTACAACTACACTTTTTACATTTTATTACGCAGGTTTTCATAAAGTTGCCTGTTTTTGGATGGAAAACTTTTTTTGCCAAAATAATGAGATATTCGTCTCGGCCATGTCAGCTTCACTTAACTTCGAAATATGTATGTATGTTCATGTATGCTAGCTGTTAATTATGTTGCAAATTGTTATTTATGTAAATTAAATGACCACTTGACATGCATGCTAACGCCAGAGGACATTTAGTGTTGTTGTTGTATCTCTGTGCAGCATTTGTATGCAAACCTTCAGCTGATCGACATAAAAGTTTTATGTAAAGATGAAGGTTCCTCTTTTGCTGTTGGTAAGTGTTTGCTTCACTAGCTTAATATCTTACATGTAAGCATTGTCTTTTTGGCATAAAACGTCACGGTAAAACGCTAACTTCTTAGATAACAATTATCAGAGTTCAGTAGTTTTTCCTTGCAATTGAGATATTAGAATGGATATAGGTAAATCGGCAAGCTATGTCAGTTTTTGTAAAAAATATGTTTTTCGTGTTTGTCACAGAAAACTAGTATTTCAAAACTTCCAAGCTCTGTTTACAAATCCCTACACCAAAAAGTTGGTGAAAACTACACTGTACGTGTACGAACTTGAGTCGATTTTAACCACTCCTGATCAATTCTGCTAAAAAGATATCAACTAAAAACAACGCGAGCTACCAGTTACCTGTATATAGCTCGTCAGTTATCAAATAATTAAGATCGGCTTCTTTCCGATTCTTTCTAAAAGGTGTATATTTATGATTTCCCCCTAGTTTCTGCGATTCTCTTGTTCAGTTGTTGGCCATGGTGTCCAAGGGACAAAAGAAGGTTAGTAACAAGCAGCAGCCGAATCTAACTATTTGCTTTTAGGCAATTTTTAAAGCTCCTATGTAGCTGTTTCAGGCCATATAACCCGTATTTTATTGGGGGATGGGGTCTGGTACAGTAAGTTATATCTACTTTGAATGAAATATTCAGGTAGACAGAGAGTAGGGTATCCATCTCCTTTCCTTCCCCTGTGCCTATGTTGTGTACGGCCCTGGTTCCGTAGGTTCCGTCTCGTTTCCAGTGGATCTACCATGAACCGGCTGCATTGAAGGTTAGCATTCTATTAAAAGGTTATTGGTACTCTTGAAGATCAGTCATCGCTTATTATGAAACCGAAATTTTCCGAGTCTGAGAAAACGGAACATGATTCAGTTAACGCTGACACAAGTGATGGTATGTATGCTAATCACGACAATTTGGCTACTTTAACTTTCACAACTCTTAACACTAAAGTAAGTGCTTGAGATGATAAAATATTCACATATATATCCAGAAAGTGAAAGTCAGCTGTTGGGATTTTCCCTGAACGTGCTTGGTAATATAGAATTTTTCATGACAAATCCCTCACTCTAGCTGACATGTGAACTGTAAGGCCTCGTTCAAACGAGAACGCAAGTCGATGCGTCTTCGTTTGAACACTCAGTGCTCCACGTAAGTCGATGCAAGTTATTCAAAAACGTTCAAGGAAAATCAGCTAGCTGAAGGTGAACGAGAAAATTGTTTTTGTTTTTGTTTGAATTATTTGCAGAAGAGAAAATATGCAGAATTTCGGAGTAATAATCAAGAAAATCAACTTTTGAAGTTTGGCGTAATGACTGTTCATACGAGGAAAAACTTGCATCAGCTTGCGATCAAATTTGAGCATGTTCAAAGTGCTCGCAAGTAGATGCAAGTAAGCGCAAGTTGATACAAGTCGATGCAAGTTGGTGTTCAAACGAAGACGCAAGCTCGTGCAAGTCAAAACTTGCATTGACTTGTGTTCTCGTTTGAACAGGGCCTAAAGGCTAGAAAAATGTTAATGATGTAGTCAACTTTTACTGTACATAGTAGCTGTTTTAGTTTGAAAAATCATATTAAATCCTCATTTATAAATGTAAAAAAAATCAACTGTAAGGCTGCATACAAGCTGAAATGTGACATAACATGGTGTAACATTTTGGATCACAGTTTTACAGTATCGTGTAGATAACTAGGTAATTAAGCTAGCTAGCTTATTAATGGGAAATTAAATCAACCTACAAGTCTAACAACACATATGCAATGATTTCAGTGATTTAGCTATCAAACTTTTGGCAACCTGGGAATTAATTGGTCATAAACTTCAGAGACAATATAAAAGTTGGTGAATTTATCGCTTTATATCTGAACTAAAGCAAGTACCGACAAACGTCTATGTCAAAGAGCTTAGAGGAGACCCATTCAAGGATCTGCAAGTGTAAAATGATTTCTATGCCGCAATACAACGACAAATAAATCACCTAAATTGCGCAAAACACCAGTTTGCAGAAACCGCTTTCACTTTCATGTGAGTTCTTGTCTCTCACAGCAAGCGTTTCCACAGGAATCCGACTATGCTTCTAATTCCGCAGCCCGATGAGGTACATCGGGACGTTGGTCTGTTTAGGGTACAGTTCAGTTTCTATAAGATGTTTTATTTTTTTTAATAGCCACTGGCTAATTTTAATTAATTTTAAATAATCAATTTTTATTTTTATTTTAATTTTAAGTACATAAATGTTCTTGAGTTTGCCTTTATAAAAATGGCTAAACTTATCAATGTATTGATGAACATAAGACCAAAAAATATTAAAGAAATCAAAGAGATGGAATTGAAAAAGAGCGGTCAGGTTAGCAGTACAAGATGAAATTCATGTCTTGAATACAGGTCTATTTGTTTCTGGCTACAAACCTATGCACTTCATCATGGTAGAATCATTTTCTTCTTCCCCACACTGCACGAACGTTAAAAAAATAACACAGAGAGATGAAAAGAAAACCGCAAATGACTGAGCCTTAAAACAGAACAAAAGATGCCATTTAATACGTACTAGGAAGTTTAAACAATAGAACTGAAACGAGATGTTCCGGCCCAAAAAGGCAGACCCATGAAGCCACGTAGCTGAAGGTGTCTGAGTTCGGAAGTAAACATGACTGAGAAAACTCGAAACTCTTTCACTTTGCAAAGTTTGCGTGGTTTTGGTTGTTTCTAAAGGGTTTAAGAATAATCAAAATCACACAAACTTTAAAAGATGAATAGTTTCGATTTGTTTTTCTCAGTCATGTTTACTGCTGAACTCAGACTCCTTCAACTGCGTGAATCCAAATGGCGTCTAGAATAAAAGTTTTAAAGTCAATACTGAAAAAGTTGATTTGATAAGCGTTGCTCGGGATTTTTTTAAAGCAGATTCAGTAAATGTATTATCATCCAAAGTAGTAAACATATCAACTATAAATACAAAATTTATAAATCAGACAATAAATTAGTAAGGGATGCCGAAAGCCAGAAAGAAAGAGTCTTGCCCGATCATTCAACACTCCTCAGATTTTTTAGAGGTTCATGCCCGACTTCAGAATTAACGCTCATGTAAAAGCATGTGCAATGTATGGATCTTATCTTCACTCAGTCCTTGCTAGCGCATCTTTTCGGTGATAGCTTCAAATTGGTTGTTATTTTGTGGTTCCAGTTCCGGTTACAAATATTTCCCTTCACTCACGTACGGACTGACGTACAGCCGTTTGGCTCCCTGTGTGTCCATGAAAAATCAAATCGATGGTTTACCATTTTTTCTTAAGTATGGTGCTTTGCTCGCCCGGGCCTTTCTCCCCCTGGGAGCTCTGATCTGCTATAAAAACATTCCAAAATCCAAACAAAGTTTTTGATTACTTTTTGACATCTTTTTGACAACTTTGGATACTACTAACTAATTAGGTATTGGCGCTACCTTTGAGATGTCTCGATAGGTGGAGTTTGTACGTCGATGTACTAATGTATGACGTACATATTGATGTTGGTGAACGATTTATGAGAAAATGGACAGCAAACTCATGATTTTTAATTCTTCCAATGGTCTTCACATCAGCCCGTACCAATAAGCATTCCAAATATGCATTTCGTTCATTCGGTTTCCAATTTCCGACACATTCACCGTGCCCTAGGTGATAATTATCCATTGTCTGTAACTGACTATTTGAACCTAGGACAGGGCAGATCCATCGGAAATTTAGTGAAATACTTTCTCTTTGAACTGATTTTTTTTAAATGTGTTTTTGAATCAAATAAATATTAAACAACAATACTACAGACTTCGTAGCTTTCTTTTTGATTATTTTCTCTTTCAAACTTTTAAATAACTGAAACGTATTGTTTGGGCTTCCTGTGGTCATCGTGGTCAGTCAATCAACCTGTTACTATGCCATTGGCGGGTTGATTGTTTATGATTATAGTTATTCACTGTATAATACTACATTACTTATCATTGGTCTATTTCCTACAGATGCAAAGGTTGCGATTCCATTCGATGAAGAAAACTATGATCCAAAATCTGAACTCGATGTTGTTTGTTCAGTGACAAACGACAACTTTGTAGCATGGATCAAGGACGATACTGGTGCAAAAATACCACAAGTTGCAAATCGAAATCTTGTGAAGAATAAAACAGTAGTATATGTTGAACATGGTAGCAAGCCTGGTGAGCAACACTGCCACCTCATTATTCCTGCAGGATCTCCAGCAACCGTTGGTGGAATGTACACTTGCCAAGGGAAGATCAAACAGGATAAATTGAGAGTTGTAATTAGATGTAAGTGCTAGCCACACTGTCTGGCAACCGTCTTCTTGATATTCTGGACAATAATATTTCCATGACTTTCTTTGCAAGTTCATGTTCATGGTAGAACAAAAGAATCTAAGAGTATTGGGATTTATGTAGAGCAAATGATTTATCTATTGTACAGCAAATGATTTATCATCTTTTGTGCAGCAAATGATCTATGTATTGTACAGCTGCAAATGATTTATCTGTTTTTACGGCAAATGATTTATCTATTGTATAGCAAATGATTTATCATCTATTGTACAGCAAATGATTTATGTATTGTACAGCAAATGTTTATCTGTTTGTACGGCAAATGATTTATCTAAGGAGCAAGTGTAGCTCAGTGCGCGGCTTTCTGATGTGAGAGGTCCCAAAGTTCAATTCTCTGTCGGATCACCTCCCATGGCCACTTATTTCAACTTCTTTCCATTCCGTGTAGCTTTAATTAGCTTTAAATACCATTATTATATGATTGAATCAGTTTTCTTTGTTAGTTGTAGGCCTTTATACCGCGTATTTCCCTAGTAATTATGAATTCAAAGGCTTTATACAGATTTCACGTTCATGTAAATCTGCGGCAAAATCTCATGAGTTTCAACCATCCCCTTTACCGTGTGTAAAGATGTTGTATCCATGTGGGATAAACAAAACACACACACACGCACACGCACACGCACACGTACACGTACACGCACACGCACACGCACACGCACACGCACACGCACACTAACGAGGAATCGTTTAACTGTTAAAGTTAATCCGAGATGGCTACCATTGAAATCCAACAATAAAATAGGGACCTTTTAAAAGCAACCAAAAATTATAACAATGTAAATATTGCCCACATGTTCATTTTTATGTGCATGCACCATCATTCTCTAGGTTTTCTTATAAATATGGAGTGAAATCAGACATTTTATGTGTCGATATAAAAAGAGTTTACTTACCCTGTTTAAAAAGAATAATTGATTTTAAAAATAAAAATATCCCTTAAAGGGTCAATTCAAGTTATAAAATTGAAGTGATACCATATATGTTTTTCAAAAATATATGGTTTCATTGCAATATTGTATTGCTTTTAATTAGCACAGTGAATTGCCTGATGTGATTTGCTTCAGTTATATCCTACCTGCTGTAAAGTACTTGATGTATGATGTCAGTAAGAACTCTATATTACAAAATGATCCTTGACTGACAAACAATTATATTTCTTTCTGTAGTCAACTTGGCCAATGCAAAAGCTACTCAACAACTTCATGTTGGTGAAAGGGGGAAGATTGTGCTTGGAGCCATTTCTTACCCACTGTCCAAGATAAAATGGAAAAAAGATGGTGTAGATTTGGATTTCAGTGATCCTCGATTGACGCTAGAGAAAGATGGGTCAATTGTGTTTACCAAAGTCTTAAAAAGTGACGCTGGTAGTTATGATGTCAATGTCAACTGGGAGAACAGGAAACTTCGTAATTTTAACATCAAAGTCACTGTTGTTGGTAAGTGCTTCATTGTGACTGTTGGTGTTTTTGATTTGTTGCAAAGTGATGTATGTATGTATGGTACAGTGTATAATTGTCATTAGATTCTGGTTTGTTGGGTGCGAATAGAAGAGCTCTTGCACTGAGGTCATTGCAAGAAGAGTGCAAGTCACTTATTTCTGACCAAATTCAAGATTGTCAAAGATTTTTCATTTCTAAAGGATAATTGAGGATTTGACCAGAGATCACTGACTCTGTTTTGGAAGGTACCTCTTTGTTGTGTTAAAGCCATTCCAAACAGTATCAATATCTACTTGCCGAATTAAATCAACAAAAGAGCAGTGTCTGAATCATATTACAACTAAGTTAGTCCCTGTAAGAAGTACCATCATTCGCCCATGCATAATGTACTCCCATGTAATTGCTGCGAGCGAAGCGAGCAGCGACACTATTTGTAACGATGGATTTCCTGTCTTACGTACGGCAGAGTTGGCCCGGGCCATTTGTTATGGGCTTGCGGTCTTGAACTTTGGTAGATATGTAGATGTAGTGAACGATGATTCGTGACGTCATCAAATAGGCTTGGTATTTCTATAATTCAAAATACGCTTGGAATTCAGTATGGTCAGCGGTAAATCACTGCTCTGACGCGACAGAATGCATGACTAAGCGATTTCTCGAGTTAGGAGCTGGATGTTTGGTTGTCGTTTTGAAGTAAGGTTTTATTGTTATTCAAATTTATTATGCAAAATCCACTTCTTTATGTTCGTGGAAGTATTCATCAAGGGCACGAACTGTTTAGTGATATTTCCCGGGGAAGACAATGTTCTTTCATGAGTTTTTCAGCGCTGTTGTGTGCTCAAGTCTGTCCGACTCAAGAATGGAGTCGTTTTACTGTCGATCAGATATTAATTCAAGGCGATAGCATGTATTTAAACGCTCTTCAAAGAGGTCATATCCCAGATATGGAGAATATATCGCTGAACTATTTGCCCACTCGAGCTCGTTGGTCTTTGTTAGCTAAAGTTGTCGTTGTTATTCAGATTTATCATACCCCGGAAATCCACTGAATCCTGCTAGCTTTGTATTCGTGGAAGTGTTCAGCAAGGCCATGAACTGTTTAGTGATATTTCTCAGGAAAGACAATGTCCTTTTATGAGTTTTTCATCGCCGTTGTACGCTCGATCGAAGCAAGACGATATAAAGTTGCATTCCAATTAAGTCCTCTTCAAAGAGGTAAAATCTCTTTAGAAAGCCACACGATATCGCTAAAACTTCTGGTGAATCGAAATTTTGCTTTCTTTACGCAGACTACTCTCAGTAGTTCAGTTAAATCCACATAATATTTATGCAATGCAAGCCGTTTGTGATTGTTTGAAAAATTGCTTTAATTTACTCAAGATGCTAAATAAGCTTAAATATTTTGAACTGTGTGTGTCCGACACTGATCCTGGAGAATTATGTTCTGTAGTTCAATATTGAAGGTCAACTAGCAGTGTTGGTCACACAACGCACAGGAGATAGACAAGAAAGATATATCAGACAAAGTGGTGTTACTTTCGTGAGTTTTAGGGGAACAGTTCTGCTAATGTGGATACACCAGCTATTTTCTTCTCGCAGCATTTCACTTTCTATTAGAAACGGCTAGTATATACTAATATGCCCCCTTTTTTCAAGTCATTTTCAAGAAAAATCATTTAATTAATTAAAACACTTAAAAATGCAGAAATACAAATATATGTATGGGTGGCATGGTTGGCTGAGTGGTGAAAGCACTGGCCTTTTACCACCGTGGTCCAAATAGAAATAAATACAATAATGACCAAATAGAAATAATACAAGATATAACCTTAGAAATCATCGTACTTTTGAGTCACCAGCAATACGCACAGAAAGATTTACAAATACATGTATTCCTTATATGATAAGAGAAATGAATTCTTACTGAAATAGTTGTACATATTATATATTTTAGGTTTTAGAGATTTTTTAATTTTACTGTAATATTACGTAATTCAGTGAAAGCCGCTGCAAAGTAATTTTAATAAAGTTCTATTCTATTCTATTCTATTCTATTCTATTCTATTCTATTCTATTCTATTCTATTCTATTCTATTCTATTCTATTCTATTCTATTCTATTCTATTCTATTCTATTCTATTCTATTCTATTCTATTCTATTCTATTCTATTCTATTCTATTCTATTCTATTCTATTCTATTCTATTCTATTCTTGGTCTGGGTTCCTGGCTCGGGCATCTGATCATATGTGAATTGAGTTTGTTTGATGTGCTGTTCTCTACCATGCCACGATGATTTCTCCGGGTTCTCCGGTTTTTCATCACTCAGCAAAAATCAACATGTGAGTTTAGGAGCAATGTGTGCAAAATATTTAATGTAGAGGTAGTGAGTGTGAGTACCAGCAGAAGTATAGCCACTACGTAGATCTGCTGTAGAAGATTATTTATTTATCTTATTTATTATTTAAATACAAGGTTTTATGTGTAAACGAGTATTTAATTTTATTTACAAAAATCACCTTTTAAAATATATCAACATGTTTTACATTGCTGGCTGGCTGGCTGGCTGGCTGGCTGGCTGGCGACCTTGCCAACCTGGTCGGTCGGTCGGTCGGTCGGTCGGTCGGTCGGTCGGTCGGTCGGTCGGTCGGTCGGTTGGTTGGTTGGTTGGTTGGCTCTCTTTTTGTCCGGATCTGTCCCCCTTTAGATTGACATGTTGGTTATTATATGTACTTTCAATTCAATTACAGGTTCCACTAACTCATCAGGAAATGCCTGTAAGTCCATACTGTATTTTAGTTCAAAATATACGGCAAGAAATCGGCCTTAAAAATTGTCGCTGGCACACGAGTTTTGTGCCTCGTTTATAGAGGCTTTGCACCATCACATGATGGCAGCCATGACAGGGGGCAGGAACAATAGAGTCTGGACTAATCTGGTTTACATGAGAAAGAGTTCAGTTCCCCTGAGGGAAAAGACTCTATTGTTGTGCCGCCTGTCATTGCTGCCATCACGTGATGGTGCTGGTTAATAGGAAATATTCATCATATTTGGAATTCTGATCATGATAACTTTTCCTTGCAAAAAGTCTAGTCTTTCTCAGAAAACTCCATCAATACTAACAGCAAATGGAGTGGAAGAGTGCTGAATAAGTCAGCCACCTTGGTTTGTAGCCGAAAAGACTAGAAATATGTAGAAACAGTTGACCAGTTAATTCACCACAGGAAGACCATGCATACAGTTTGATGCGGTGTGAGGGAGAATCCTTCTTTTGCAGCAAACAATTAAAAATAAGGTTAAATAGCGGATAGTTTTATGCAAGTTAGGATGCTAGGTAATTCAGTTTTATTTATTTACTTTTACAGCAAGACCTTGCATTCGTGACTGTTTCAATGGTGGATCTAAAGTATGTCGTAGCAATGTAAGGCATTACTGCATTTGCTTTGGAGGATACACTGGAAATCGTTGTCAGTTCCGTAAGCACTGATCAATGTCTGTATTAAAACATAATAACATTTCAACTTCCCAACTTTCTTATACCGTATTTCAGTAGAATGTGAGTCCATGCTCTTTCTAATAAGCACTCCATCGCTCAAATGAACAGATCAATCTATTCCTTTATCATCATCATCACCATCGTTGTCATCAGTACCATCATCATCAATAGCATTTAAAATCTGCTACTAAAACAAACCTATCAGCATAAAATTATCGATGCAACTGACTTTTTTGTTTGTTTGTTTTTCCTCAGAAATTCCCACATGTAAGTTACCGACTGACAGCGAGCTCGATCATAATAATTATATATGGGGTTATACTGTATGTATTAATTATAATAATGTAATATGATGACTGACTGACTGACTGACTGACTGACTGACTGACTGACTGACTGACTGACTGACTGACTGACTGACTGACTGACTGACTGACTGACTGACTGACTGACTGACTGACTGACTGACTGACTGACGACTTTATCGAATCACGGAGTCAAATTCGAGAGTCCGAGTCAAACAGCCGAGTCAAGATGAAAATATCTAAAAATTGTCTTTAGCAGACTTACATTGCTAATAATATCACTTCATGTTAGTGTTTGTCTAAAGTTTTAAGAGAGAATCAAGTAAACAACGACGAACTATTATTAACTATTACTATTATTGTTACGTTATTATGATTATTTTGAGGGCCATCATGATAAACTATAGTTATATAGATGTTTTCCCTCCTGAAATAAAGTCACTGTTACGAACGTCGGTAATGCTAGTTTAGTTGTTACCACAGGTCACCCGTTAAAACAACTTTAATTTGCTTGGTGAGGAGAGCTAGCGTGACAAGGCGGCGAGCCTCCCTGCAATCTCTGTCGTTTGTCTTCCGTTGTTTAAAATGTGTCAAGGAAAGAAGTGAAACCAGTTTTTGCATTCATCAGATGATTTAGAATTTCTGAATCAATCAATCAATTATATTGCAAGCTTGAAACGTGCTGAAAACATCATTCATGCTGTTCATACGTCATACGAATATTAAGCAGGTTATGAATGACTAAATTGTTGGATCCGCTCTGCAAAATATCCACTCCACAGCCTATACATTCCTGGCTGGCAATGCGAAACATTACATATTGCTATAGGATTTTGTTCATTTTATTAATTAGCTGGTAGTTTTTCATGTTATGGTGTTGTTCTGTATTTGTCGATAATACAAATATATTTACGATGTAAAAAAATATTACGTGCATGCATATTTTAGAAAATAACTTTACTTGGCTATCAGAAAAAAACATGATGTGAAATACTAGCAGTGTAAGTCTTGTAATGAAAATTATTAGGTATTTTCTATCATGATTCGTCCATTTAACTCGGACTTGGATTTGACTCGGACTCGGATTTGACCCACAAAATTAATTCACTCTTATTTTTTACAGTAAGACCTTGCATTCGTGACTGTTTCAATGGTGGATCAAAAGTCTGTCAAAGCAATGGAAGGCATTATTGCATTTGCTTTGGAGGATACACTGGAAATCGTTGTCAAGCCAGTAAGCCCTTGTTAATCAAGTACCAGTTATCACGGCACTTTGTACCACTCACTGAATAGACTGTTTTAAACAGGCATTGTATCTTAGAAGATCAATTCCTAAGTGATAAAAACAGAATTTGAATGTTAATCCAAAACGAAAATTTGAATCAAATCTTGCACGAAAGGCACTTTTAATCATTATTACTCGTTATTGAAAAAAAAATCCTCTTATAAATCCCCTAATAGTATTTGTCCACAGTAACCATGGAGCTGAGCAATTCATAATTAAGCACAAAAAGGTTTATGTATAGTATAAAGAACGAGAGAGAGTGTTTTATCGGATATAAAGATCCGAGCCGTAAAACTCCAACACATATTAGAGTAGTTCTCTAAAAGAAATTCAAAAATATCTTCATTTATCTTGGAGAAAATCGAGGTTAAAGTTGATGTAAATTAGGCCGAATCTTTATCAGATATAAAGACACTCGTCACGGTGGCGATTTTCATTGTGTTTGCCTTATGAATCATTAATGAGTTTTTTAAGTAATGTATAAAGAACGAGAGAGCGTGTTATATCGGTGGATAAAGATCCGAGCCGAAGGCGAGGATCTTTAGACCCGATATAACACGCTCTCGAGTTCTTTATATTACTTATCAAACGTCTAGTTGTCAATTATCATATTGGACCAGAATTTTCCAAGTTTGACTACTTTTGGCTTAGCAAATCCAAGTTAAAGTTTATGCAAATGAACAAAAATCTTTATCCGATATAAAGATCTACGTTACGGTAGTGATTTCCATTGTGTTTTCTAATGAATTATTAATGAGTTTGATAACATCAAATATAGCGTTGTCTTGTAGTTTGGTGTCATGGTATAAAATTAATGATTCTTCAAACAGTTCAGTGTAATTGGTTTTTGTATCCGAGCTTTCGGGCAAAGCGCACATCTTCAGGGTTGCTGCAAGATGTTTGTAATGCCAGTCAAACAATGACGGTTAGTAAATTCTGAAACATCACTGAACGGAGATGGGCGCCGGTCCGGCCAAAAAAATCAGACAAAGCGGAATTATAATAAGTTGAAAAACCATCTATTTCATATTGTAATTAAATAGTTTTAGACTACTTTTCTTATCCATGGGAATAGTATATAATAGTATATAGTACGGGCACATGGCAAGATGCGTCGAGGTTGCGATACAAGGGACCTTAAAGTGCCTATAAAGTCTAGCCAGAAATAATTTCTCTCAAAAGAACTTGGCCTCTGAAACAAAAATATTTGAAAAGTGGGTCTTTCAATTTCTTTTGATCGGGAAAAAGCGTTGCAAAGTTGGAGAAGAAGCACATTTTGGGCATCCTGTGGAAAAATTTGTGAGAACCCTGGGAGACTGAGACCCAGGAATAAAGTTTAATTGAGAAGCTACAAGCTCTTAATATCCTTGTATATTGTTGTTGATATACACTATATCTAACTTCTGCTACAAATTCTACTACTTTGATATAGCTATTTTTAGCTCTTTCTTTGAGTCTAAATGCCGTGATTCCGGACATTACGTCACAATGTTGCCTTACATTATGTCACAATGTCAAAGTTTATTATCAACCAAATGATTTTATTATTAACCAAATTCGTCCCAGCCTTCCAAAGAATGCGGATTTTTGCCTGGAACGACAGCTTCGAACGGACGGATACACTGAAAAAAACCTTACATCTTTGATGTCGCTTTAATTATATTTCCCCAAGATACTCAGCTTTTAAAAAATATACATTTTCGCTAGGGTTTATAGGCACTTTAAGCAACCACAACGATGACGGCAGGGAAGACGGAACGCTAAAAATGATTTAAAAACAATAGACAACGCCAGGCGGTGAGCGCACTACGATCGCAAAGCACTGTGGTCGTATTCAAAAATCTTCGTCATTTGCTTCCAACCGTAGAGTAGAACAGAGCTCCGACAAATTTTCATCTAGCATTCTCGCCCCTCGAAATTCACATTTTGATTGTCTTGATTGTCTTTTCTTGACAGATTAGACGAAGAAGGAATGTGTTTTGAGAAGAGAAATTTGAGTTAGAATGTTGGTATAAATCCTGCAGTGAGCTGTTTGTTTAGACCGTATTAAGTCAGTGGCCGTCCAGACTAAAAATATTGTCCTCACTATCATATTATTAATCAGGACTCTTTGGCCATGAAAACCTACAGATACTTTTAAAAGAAATATAAATTTATGGGCTTTATGTTGAAGTGCGTTGGAATATACTTATAGATTCGTTTTTATTTTTAAGATTTTTAATTTAGTATGATATATAGTCATTTTATAATAGTAATTGCAATATTTTATCTAGATATTAATTAATTAATCTACTTTTATTTTTATTTTTGTAATCCACACGCCCCTTGTGGAAACCAGCGCTAGTTGACGGGGCAAGCGTGTTTAAATAAAGTATACCATACCATAGTCGATCCAAGTAAAACTGATTCGCAAAGCTCGATGATCGCGAGGTGACAGAGCTGAGGTGACATGGAGGTCGATCCAACGCAAATATAAAATGTGATTTCCAAACTTCAGTTCTCTCTAGAAATGTACCCATATAATAATTGAAAGCCTAATTCTTAATAAGAACTAACTGTTGCTTTATTTCTCTCAAGTTTAAGTGTGTAAGCGGACTGAAGTGAAGTATTGTTGAAGAGTCTATTCGTCACACAATTCAGTCTAAAATTCAGAGAATATATCTTCTTCTTGGTATTGAAGTCCATCACTCCCGGCCATCACTTTACATCGATCCTACTCTATGGAACTTTTTATTTATTTGCTGTTTCTGAAACAAAAGAGGAAGAATTTAGACAAATGTTTACAACAATCTTGACATTGTTTTTTTCGGGGCTTGAAGCAGTGTATAAGTAGTGCAAAGCGTTACGCGCAGCAAATTAGGTAAACTTCGACGCCAATTTTCTACCTGATACAGTGGGGAGCGTTGGGGAGCGTTTATACTGCGTGATAAAGTGATCTTTTAAGAGTTATATTCGAACAATTTTAACAGTTGAACGTGAGCTTTAAAGAAACTACGAGGTAGAAACACTAGCTAGGCTCATCAAATTACAAAGAGAAAGTGCAAAAACAGGTCATTCATCTTCTCGGGCTATAAATCAATCAAATGGACATTTTTTCTCAATTCTTTCCATAAAACAGCTATATCAGATGACTAAAAATTATTCAGAATTATAGATGGTATTTGAAAGCACAGTATAAACTATGAAATCCGTCCTCAAACTTACCCAAATTTTCTACAGTCCGCCATCTTTTTTCTCGAAGAGGTGAAATTGTCGTGCCATAGTGCTTTGCGATCGTAGTGCGCCCACCGCCTTAGACAGCGCTATTTCTTTTGCTTGTTTATTTTCATGTGACATTCAAACTCAGAATTTTAAAATAAATCAAACTTAAAGATCAAATTTCTGTCCGAACGAAAAACAAGCTGATTTAGTTCTACAAGTTCCCGTTCTCTACAGAGCGTGAAATCGGAACTTTTCACGTCGTAGTTTTACAGAACACGGTTGATTTCTTTGCAGTTCTGCTCATTAGCACGTGTATTTATTGTGCTTTGTAATTAAGGCCATTGTTTTACTGTTTTATTTGCACACAAAGAATACAAGCTAATATACAAGAAAATACAGAATGGAAATATATGAATTATATGAAAAATGTTGCCGTCGTGGTTCCTTAAGGTCCCTATTGACTCAACCCTTACGACGAAACTGTAAATTTGTAAGAACTTCGTGATAAATTCCAAAGAAGAATATTCTCGGGAGTAAAACATTTTTGATATCAATTCTCTGAAATAAGAGCAGATTTAGAATTTCCTGAAGCTGGAAAACATGAGCTTCACATCTGTTTTCATGACTTTTTGTAGATAGAGTACTGAGAGAAAACTTTCAAAAGTAGTGCGTTGAAAATTATTGTATGCATATGATTAACAAATAATCAAATATACCGCTAACTTTAACCTTCCTTCCTTCCTTCCTTCCCAATTCCTTCTTTCCTTTCTTCGTTCCTTTCTTCCTTTCTCTCTCTCTCTCTCTTTCTTCCTTCCTTCCTTCCTTTCTTTCATTCTTTCTTTCTTTCTTTCTTTCTTTCTTTTAGGATTTACAACCAGGAACCCCACGAGCGTTTCGTTTGCCATTTGCCTTATTTACTATAAGCCCGCGGTAATTCCCTTTAGTAGCTTTGTAACCACGCCGCCTCCCTGTGAGCTGATGTTGAGTTTTTGTTTTCATCGGAGGAATTTCAAGTTTACAGGCAAATTATTACTCGTGCCCAGGCCTTTAGGCCGGGAACGAGTTATAAACTGCAAATGTTTCTTTTTTTTTATTTTTTTCCTCTCGTCGTCCACGAGAATGCGGCATTCTTGCGCAACCGGTCACGTGTCACAGTTCCTGATTGGGTAAGAGGGTAAGAAACAATGCCCTTCATTCATCACCTTTGAGCGAGTGCGAACTCTTCGAAGCTAGTGAACGCCAGTCAGGAACTTTAGGAATGCAAGATGGCGGACAGCTCAAAAAATAGCTTTCAGAGACAGGCTCTTCTAGGAATAATACATCGTAAAATGGAGCTTTTAACTCGAGATTTACCTAGACACTTATAAGAGCTTCAGAATGGGCTGTTATTTTGAGCTTGATCTCCAATACTTTGACCAAATATCGAACTCTCAATGGAGTAGTTGAAAATGAAACTCTCGCGACTCAAAGCAATTCCTTTGAGCTGGAAATCTACGAATTTCTCACCCTACATGTTGCTAAACGAACGCATATAGAGGCAAGTCAATTATATTTTTCATTCAAGCATTCAAAAGATCTTGAGAGGTTTTTGTATTGAATTGTAACACCGACATTCAGGCCAGACAATTCCGCATTTATATATTTTCATGGAACCAAGGCTCTATTTGACCTGATGCGTTTGGTCACGTAATTGATAAAACATCTGAAACATGAACGAAAAAATACACGATTTGTTATTGTGTCAAAAGCGTCGTTGTAGACGTCTTTACAGCAAACAATTGAGATATATAGTGAAATAAAAAGTTGAATAAACTGGTATATTTTTGCATGCTGGAGATATCTAATACAAAGGCAAACACTAATAGCTGCTGACAGACAAATTGACTAATCAGATATTCTTTGAAAAGGTCAAAAAAGGTCGTTATTATGTTACGGTTAAGTGAAGAATGCGTGAAACGGCTCAGGGAAGGACGGGAAGAGTACGAACGGGGCTGGTCATTGAAGCCTCTCCTAAAAGGGGCTCCCAGGGCACGAGTGAACGCACGTGTGCGTCTAGTTTCTAAACAAATGAAGCGATATCTAAAATTGATGCATTTGTCGTCTACGGACAACTTTGAAAATTTAGACTTGGTATTTGTGGCATTTTAAAGCTGTAGAGCTGCCCTTGGAATGTTCCTTTTGCCGGTGGAGGAAGCAACATGGCGTCCGTCTTTTACTCAGGGTTTACAAGGCAGAATTATGATACTTCTAGAGTTCGCCTCACTTCAAAATGTTGTGTTTTCGTAAGAATGACAAAAAACTGACACGAAGCTGATGTTCCAAGGCTTGAGATTTTGGATTGAATATTTGCCTTCGCCATGATCTGATGTACGACACAAATTTCTCTACTACCTCTTTATTAATCCTCAACGGGACATTTTACTTCAAAACATCCAGGAAAACCATTTGAACTGTACTACATAGCCATTCACACAAGAAAAGTTATTATTTACTGTTCAACGATCGTTATGTGCGTTCAATCTCAAGAAGTTTGCTTGATTGTCATGCTTCGCAAGTTCTTATCGATTACCAGATAAGGTGAAGTCAAGACGCAATAACCGGGTAATCATAAAGCTGCCTCAGACAGGTAATTATTTAAATGATATTTTGGAGTGCCAATGTTTACTTCTGCATTGTTTTTACGGTTGTAGTTGATGTTCCAAACATGATTTTTGAGTACTGAAACTTGGGGTGTTTAGGAAGGCTGTTGTTTAGAAAAGGGTAGTAGCCTGTCTCTCTTGCAGGAAAAATACAAACAGTGAGAAAAAGTTTTGCACCACATTTACATGTATTGTTTCTTTATTGCCTCTATTTATATGTTTTGAGTGTACAGTCATGTATTTTGTTCAACATGACCACTATAACTTTGTCTTTGAAAATTAACAAATGATTTCTTTTCTTGTTTCTACTTCAATTATTATTGGGAATGTATTTCTAATTATTTGGTATACAATCCATACTTGATAATTAATATTACTTTGATTTCACAAGATACTGTACATGGGTTTCTATACATGTATTATTAAGTCTTGAATTGAACAAAATCACATGCATACTTGTAGCATTATTGCTTGCCCAGTGGCATTGTTTTTTCAATACAACCTAGAGTTTATTTATTTTGACGATATTCCTTTAAATTGTTTTAATACAGCAACAAGAACAGGCTAGAGTACAAAACTTAGCTACAGGCTGCATGTAGTAAAATGGTAAGTTATTACCTATTATGTTATTGTAAAAATTTACACTTGCTTCAAGCAATCATAAAAAAGTTCTAGTTTATAAAATAAATGATAAATCAAGGTTTTCTTTCTTTATTATGTAATCCTTGCCTTGCCTTAGGCTTTCTGTAGTCAGTCATGGTGGAATTACTTTGAAGCCACTGGGCTTTAGTGATCAAGGTCAATCTGTCACATACATTTTGTGTTGTTGCATACCTCCTGTGCAGACTGTTTATAATTACAACTGGATGGATGGACTCTGAGCAGTGTTCTGCTTCCATGCCAACAGAGGAGAGAAGCTTTGCCTTCTGGGGAACTTCATAAGTCAGAACATGAAATTTCCTCTTCAAGTTTTCATCAGGGAATGTTGTTGGAAACCAGCAACCAAAGCTTGCACATCTGACCTGTAGTAGTGCCACCTCATGCTTACAAAGGGCACGACTTGGTGCAAATAGTGCATGACACTGTGAGAATTTATGTAACATGGTGATGATCTTACTGACATTGCTTGCACTGCCAAATGTCTTTGTTCCTTTGCCATAAACTTCAGTTGTGATGGGTTTAAGTGCCTTAGCTATTCTCATGATATTTGACTTCTGTAACATCTTTTGAACATCATTGCCTATTAGTGCTCCTTTGTGATAGACCTGTCGTTTGAGGTGCATATCTTCGAGTGCCTAATAAGAAATAAATTTTCTATGCATCAATTGACTGGGCTATTACAGTATAACCATGGATTGTGGAATTTTCTATGATGATATTACTGAATAACCTGAAGTGTCGGCAGCTGGAAAAAAACTGTCAATTGAATATAGTCATTGCTGATTAATTAACTCATGTGACCATTTCAATCAATCATTTTGGTCATGTGACATCTTCATTGAATATACTAACAATAGATAATAAATCCATGAAGATGTCACACGACCAAAATGATTGATGGAAATAGTCACATAATATAATTGGCAACGACTATCCAATCAATGGCTTTTTCCGGCTGCCAACTATTCAGGAAATTTGGTAATATTGTTATATATTTATACTTGCAGAATTACACACCTGTTGAAGTTTTCTTTGAAATGGACCACTTTCTTTTGTGAATGTATCCAGTAAATCCTTTAATGCTGCCTCCTTGTCTTCAACAAGTCTTTTCACAATTTTGTAGTCTTTTTCTGCCATAGTTAAGTCTCCTTTGAACTTTCTTGCTTTGTCTCTGGCTGCCTTGGCATCTGGATTTCCAGTACTTGGTATCTTGTATCTGTTGAATAATGTTGTTTTAGGATTTTTGTTATTGTGAGAAATCCGTGGAAAACAATGTATAGTTCAATTCTCGAGTGCATTCCATGTTATCCATGAAATAGTTTGCTAACAGAATTTGTGCCAGTACTGTGTATAAAATAATTTGTTTCAGTCTATTTTTTAATAGGCTTTATTTTGTAGGAAAAAATAGTATTTTGTGTTTCATTGATATAATGATTGCACTTTACTTGATTTCTAGCTGAAACCAAAACACACATATACAGCTTCACATATCCCAATGATTAATTCATGAACAAAATGATGTGCAATAGCTATTTGATAGTCAAGCAATAGCTAGTAGCAATTAAATCAAATTGACTTTACCTTCGACCATCTTTTGCAAGAAAATCTGCATTTTCTTTGTTGTGTGCATCACAGATCTCTTTAAAGTCCTTCACCACTTGTTCTTTCTCTGTAAGTTCCTTTGCCATCTCATCCAGTTCATTAGCAACCTATGGTAAGAACTGAGCAAGTTAGCAATGTTGACAGCATTGTTGCATTTACAGATGCCTTAATAATTCTATAATAGACGATCTATAAAGGCATTTTCTATTGTATACCTTGTTTCTTTTCTCAACAAGCACTTTCATTGTCTCTGTTGGCATCCCTTGGCTTGCCTTAATCTGGTTGTCTTCTTCTATAGCAATCTTCTCTATTATCTGAAGCATTTGATGACCTCATAAAAAATGATGATAATAAAAAATTAATAATGACCTTATTGAAGCATATCTATATATTTACAGCTTTACATCTCTAACTTGAATGAATATACTGTAAATGATTCAAAGAAAAAATAGTAATGACAAAATATGTGGAACATAAATGATTTGTGTACCTATGCCAAGAGTGATGTGCAGGGGCATACATGACGTTTTGTTGAGGACCTCACCAGCTTGTCCATATAGGGGTTCTTGTTCACAGTTGTTGAAGTTTTTAACATCCTTTTTCTTTGCTCCTTCACACTGGAATTTCTGACTTGAGGATGTCATCTCAGTGAATGTTCTAGCTTTAAAGACTTTGGGTGATGTTACAGCATAATTCAGGAGAGGTGTGGGAGTATGAGGAGTGCCCTTGATGACATCATCCAGCTTACATAGACAGTAGTTACAGAAATGAACACCATTTGGACCAGTAAGCCCCAACAATGCAGCAAGAAAGTTCCAATCCCCACCATAGCGTACTTTGCATGTTTTATATTGATGTTGTTGCTCCATTGCAGGTTGTCCTGATTGTGGACTTCTTTTATCCAAAGACACACTTCTGAAAGAAGAAACAAGAAATATTATACAAAGATTGTAACAATAAATTTATATGAAAAATACATTGATGAAACAAATGCTTTGATATTGTCTTTTTGCTATTGGTTTGAATTTTAAAATCTTTTCATACCAATCACTGATCACAAAATATATCTAGAGATTCTTCAATTATATTCTATACATGTTTTACCATCGTTGTTAGTTTCATAGTACGTAGATATATATATAGTATATGAGCTAAACATGTAAGATATTTATCGTACATTTACTTACTTTCTGCATAATTTGCAGTCAGTACTGTGAGCGATGTTGGTGCTGTCGAGCTGTTTTAGTTGAGCAGGCCAGTTTGCAGAGCCGTTGACCTCTAATACATCAACTTCGTTAGCGTTACTAACACGACTGATAACAGGATTATTGATGACATTGACATCCATCTCTTTGAAGTTGGCCTCGAGCTCTTCTAGTTGTCTGATGACTGGTCCAAAGACTGCCTCTATAGATTCTCGGTTATCTTTGGCCCCCTCGAATATGGCCAATAGTTTGCCGTTCTTTATGGAATGCTGAACCTTTGAGTTCATGACTTGTAGTAATAGCTTGGTGGAAGCACTGCCTTTGTCTCCAGTCACCAACAATGATAAAACGCTTGGATCTGATTCTGTTAACTCTAAACTGTCGCTGAGCTCGGTGACTACCTTGCGTACCAAATCAGCTACATCTGTGATTCTGACAAACGAAACCGTCGTACCACCCTCAGTCTTGACGGTGCCACACTCGTGCTGAAACTCAAGATCTTGTACGTATTTTCTAAGGGAACGTTCTGGTCCAAATATGTCATAACCCAAGATGTCAGTGAATGAGCGCTTTAGCATCCTTAGCATTTCCATGGGCATGTGTGCCTTGATTTGCGCAACTTCTTTTAGGGTGAACTTTGTGATAATCTTGAGTCCCGCTTTTTTAGCTGACTCTAGGAAGTGATCTTTATTTCTTTTGATCAGAGACGCCTGCTGTGTAGTTAGGTTTGTATCTTCGTTCGTTGTAAGCGGTTTAGAGACTGACTGAGTGACGGTCTCAACTATTTTACTGCGAGATCTCAACGTACTGGAGGACACTTCTGCACTCCCTTTCTGTGACGCTGGAATATGCATCAGCTTGATCGGCTTCCCTTTTTGTGCGTTTGCAAAAATAAATCCATCTTTGCTATTTTTCAGTTTCTTTCTTGCGACGTTATGGAATATTGCATCCTGCAGTCCAGTCACTGGGGTGTTCTCTGAGTTACCTTGTTGTAGTTTTAATAGGTCGGCATGGAGTCTTTGTGCAACTGTAGACCGGGATTGAAGCTGAGTTATTGTTTCAGTCAGTTTCATTTGTGTTTGCTGTTGACAGTCTCGTAAAGATAAGAGTTCAGATTGCATGTTGTAAAGGGCAGCCTTTGATTGCCGTGTAGAGCTGTACGTTAATTTGTAAAGTGTATGGAATGGAAGAGTAGTTTGTTTGTAATGTGGTTCAATTCCAAAGTCCTTTAAAAAATGTTGCTTCCAAACGTAATCTGACCGGCAGAATTTTCGAAGTTGATGACAAGTTGTAGACATGGTACAAACATCTCCAGGCGGTAAGTAGGATATCATTAAAGCAAGGATTTCTGTAGGAAGCCCAAGGTTGCAAGATGGTTGGACAGGGTTTAGGCAGTCTTCTCTTGCTTTTTTAGTTAGGTACTTTTTAGAAACATGTTTAAGTCCACGGCTATTTGTAATATTGTCATGAGTACCCAGTTTTCCATGTGCAGTCCATCTGTTGAACTGTCTATAGCAAGCAGCGCATATTTTTGCTGTGTCCCTGCTAAAAATCTCGTTAAAACAGGTCTTCAAGTCTTCAATCTTCTCCCCTTTAATAGTATAAAGCCTGCTGCTTGTCTTAGTGGCGCAAATGGCACACTTTTCCCGCAAGCGCGGCATTACACGACGGATAATCTGTTCATTAGCGTATTATTATTTTTTCACCGACACGTGCCGATTGCAAAGGAATTTAAATTTCGCGCCTGAATGTTCGGCTGCAATGGGAAATGCCGCTGGACATTCACATATTATCGCGGGCATTAAGTCGGCGAACGAAACGCTCGTGACCCATTTAGTAAGTAAAATCAAATTCAGTAGATAACCTGTTTTTATAGCAACCTTGTGGTTAGCCGTAATTCTATAACTTTTCTTTAATTTAATTGTATGTTCTTTTAGGATTTACAACGAAAAATCCATTTGGTGGGTATAACAGATTTTTTATAAATTTGAACAGCAATCTAGTTATTCAAATTCCTATGTTACTTTGAAATGCGTCAGAAATTTTGTTTGCGTCGTTCATTCTCTGGTGTCCTTAGCCAGTACTATTCTTTTACGTTTTACGATTTTTTAAATTCGTACACTCATTCAATGACCCTTTTTTTTTCTTTCAGATCGTTTTACTACCAGGCGTCCACTTACTACGCGAAATCCATTTCGTAAGTACAAGATATCTCCCAAAATGTTTTAGCTTAATTATACCTTTTCATTGATCGTTTTGTTTCGTTTTTCATTTGTTTTCTTTTTCTTTTTATTAATTGATAGCAAGAGACCATAAGAGAGCAAAGCAGATTGATGTCTGCGCGATGCTCGCAGCGTTATTTTTATTATATTTTTTGTGACTTGGCACTATATCGGGCACGTAAGGCGCTCAAACAATGGAATTTGATTTATACGAACCGTTTCTTCCTCCGACAATCAAATTTCATTGTTATATACTAACTGTCAAAGTCTATTTTTCTCGTGCTCTAATTGGGCGAGAGGGTATCACGTGAACGCGAACAAGGCTTGATGCTTCCTTGGGCAACGTAACGGGCAACAATACTTTAGTGGACCGGTAATAACAAAACCGGAAGTTGATTGAGCTTTTTTTTTTGGCAGCGCGCGTTTGCAAATTCATTCACTCAGACATGAGGCAAAACTCGTGCTTATTGTCAAACTATTAAGACGAATATACAAAATTTAGTCCAAGAAAAAGATTGATAACCAATCAGGAATGCCACAAAACAAGCTGCAAAACTATCTAAAAATACTTTAATTTGTGCGGAAAAAAGTCAGTTTGTTAACAGGTTTTGAGTGAATTTTGAATAAAAACATTCATTGTAGCGACTTTTTGTTTTTGTTCTTTGACAATTGGTAAATAACAAACACTTGTTTACTCTGCAACCTCGAGAAAGCAGTATATGGTTTGTGGTTCCTCGACCCCAGTGTTTCCCTCGGCTACGCTTTGGGAAACATCAGTGGTCTCGGGACAACAAAACATACTGTTTCCTTCGATTCCAGTAGATAATTAGTAAATAAACCCCTTCTGGCGGCTGGTATATCGAAGGATAATGTACGAGGATTAGAGATGGTCCGAAAAATGAACATTTGGCCGAGAAGCGAAGCTTCGAGGGCAAATGAGATATTTTATAGGACCATCTCTAATCCGAGGACATTATTCTTCGATATGCCAGTGAGCCAGAAGGGGTTTATTTATTTTATATCCCTCCGAAAAATTTTCTTGCTTCGTCTTTGAAAGAAAATCAAACTTTGGGCAAAACCCATTCAAGTGCTTTTTAAACGATTGTGATTGGCTCTTACACATTTTATCTGTCTCTGATTGGTTGTTTGGCTGGTAAGCTCTGCCGTTGTCATGACTACAGTGAAGCTACTCGCTGCATGCAGAAAGTAGAGGTGAACACAACATTTTTGGGGAGCAAAATGCATCAAAAATTCATCAAAATTCCCTCTGATAAGCTGGAAAATCATATGATTACACTAAGAGAGCTTTAGACGCAATTTGATAGTCATTGAAAGTGAAATTTGCAGTTTTTAAAAGCCGAAAAAGGCGTATTTCGAGGTGGAAGATGACTTGCAAACTGACGGCTGACTTCAAAGACCACGCGTACGAGGAGCTGTTTTCACAGTTTTGTTGGCTAGGTTATCTACCGTAAAGGACCGTAAAGGATAGCCAAGGCTGATTTCTGAATTTTCTGTCCCTATCGAATGCTGAAGTTTGCCGCTTTGGCGGAAATCCATCGCTGTTGAAGCAGTTGAAGCTAAAGTTTATAAGTCGTTTTTCAGTGCCGTCTCGGCATTCGCCGTTCTATATATGTTGACTGCAAGCTGACTAGGTGAGAATTTTGAGTGAGAAATGTAGGCTGACAATCTTTTGTTTTAATTGCATGAATTGCTAAACTTTTATTTAACCTTTGGCGACACGCCAAAAACATAAGCTTATCTGTCTGCATGTTAACGGGAGAAAAGTATTGTTTTGCCATTAAAATTTTTCCTTGAATGTCTTTTGGATTTGTGTTTTTGGGGCAATTTTTCTTTGAAATGTTATTTCTCCGGCCTTAATTTAAAGGAAAAATCCCTATATTTTTGTCCTCTCAGTTCTGTTTTTCGCTGAGCGGACTGATATCACCTCGGAAGGGAGATATCGCAGGATAACAGTCCGCTGAAAATGTACCACGTGATCTGTTTTAGCCAATAGGTACACGTAAAAATTTATCGGTGGGATATAAGTGTTAATTGTTTGCGCGTGCGATGATATCAACTTGCTAAAACTAACTTTAGGTGCCAAGCACATCGCGCAGTCATCAATATCAGTTTCGCTCTCTTGATATGATGATCTCTTGTTGGTACACATTGATTCTTTTAGGTTTTACAACAAGGCGTAATTTCCAACCAGGAATTCATTTCGTGACTACAAAATATTTTTCCAGGCATTTCAGCTTACCTAGACCTATGCCTTTTTGTTGATCGTGTTGTTTCTTTTTTCCATTTTCATTTATTGGTACACTTTGACTCTTTTTTATTTTAGCTTTTACAACCAGGCGTCCATTCACAACCAGAAATCCGTTTCGTAAGTACAAAATATTTCCTCAGAAATTTTGGCTGATATTATGTCTTTCAATGATTTTCTTTGATGCACTTGGTTCAATATAATAATAATAATGTGGAGTTCTTAAATAGCGCATCATACGAAAAATTTCGATGCTTTTTACATTAGGCAAGGTAGATTACAGAGTTTCTTGGAGTTAAATATAATATCATTAGTTTATTCCTTCCTGGTAAACAGGAAAGTTTTCAGTTGAGATTTAAAGGAAGAGAGAGAGTTAACATGTTTCATAGTGTCCGGCATATTGTTCCAAAATGAAGGTGCAGCCAGTGAGAACATATGGTGCTTGTTTTAGGAATGCCTTTTCGGATTTTCTTTTTTGGTACTTGTATTTGGGTACCACATCCAATATGAATATCCCATGCAACCCTGGTACGTCAGTGTCACAGTACCACATTATCACAATACCCAGTATCACAGTGCCACAGTATCAATACCACGGTATCACAGCACCGCGGCATCACAGTGCCAGATTATCACGGTATCACAGTACCACGATATCATAGTACCAAAGTACCACAGTACCATGTACCACAGTACCACAGTACCACAGTACCAAGTACCACAGTACCAAGTACCACAGTACCAAGTATCATAGTACCACAGTACCACAGTACCAAGTACCACAGTACCAAGTACCACAGTACCAAGGTACCAAGGTACCACAGTACCAAGTATCATAGTACCACAGTACCACAGTACCACAGTACCAAGTACCACAGTACGACAGTACCACAGTACCACAGTACCACAGTACCACAGTACCACAGTACCAAGTACCACAGTACCAAGTACCACAGTACCACAGTACCAAGTACCACAGTACCACAGTACCAAGTACCAAGGTACCACAGTAACAAAGTACCACAGTACCACAGTACCACAGTACTGATCTTTTGCCAGAGGTAGAATTAAGTTCTTGATCATAGTTCTTCAAGAAGAAGCTTTGAAGAGGAACGCAGTAAACGGCTGGGCTTATACAGCTTGAGAAGATCAGTAAGGCACTTAGGAGCGAGTCATGCATGAAGGCAGTTTGTAGGTTAAAAATAAAGGAGAATTTTGAAGACAATTTTATCAGAAACAGGAACCAGTGTAATTTCTTAATATTGTTATATTGTAGGATATGGATTTCTTTCAAAACTAAAAACAAACAAACAAAAAAATCAACAACAAATTAAAAACAACAACAACAACAAAAACGAAGCCCGAATCTTTACTGATCCTTTCATCAATTTCCCCGTTTTTGCTGCACAAAGATTTTGTTTATGAGGGTTTAGACGTCCGTTGCTCCATGTTAGCCTCGATTTCGCGTCAACGTACTATACATTTACTTTGTTTATTCATGTACATTATTTCTTGCTTTCCACGGGCTGTACATTTAATTCTGTAATTCTGAAAGATATATAAAGGCCGGTACACACGAGGGAGCACGCTCCCGGCGCACGCTCCCGGAGCGTTTTTCCATGACTAGTACACACGATGGAGCATGTTCAATTTGCCCCCGGCGCACGCCCCCAAATATTCAACAAGTTTGATATCATGGAGCATTTTGCGGGTGAACATTCTGCTCCCAAGGAGCAAGTTTACCCATGAAATCTTTGGTACACACGATGGAGCTTTGCTCCGGGAGCGTGCTCCCTCGTGTGTACCGGCCTTTATGCACAATCGAGCCTGACATCACAGGCGGACCATCCTCTCAGCTTGTGGTTTGGGCTTCCTGTGTCAGAACAGGAAGAAACACTCGACCTGAGTGCGCGAGGAAATGTTAAGAAAATCTTTCGTAATTCACATATTGTGGTTTCGGTTTTAAGGTCGTCGTCTAACGTGCTACAGCTGTTCAGCCATTGGTTCAATAACAGGTTGCTTACCTAGGTTTGCAAGGATACAGTTTTGCCCACGCAACTACATGTGCATGTTTGCAAAAGGAACACTGAGACGAAGTGGCAGGACCATTTACGTGGCTGGCTGCGCTCCCATAAATGAAGGTTGCCAAAGACAGTGTGATAAATCATTGAGGAGTGGACGTGTCACACGTTGCTCAATAAGATGTTGCTTTCGTGATTTGTGCAATAGTAGAGGTAAATCAAACTTTGGCTATAAACTACGCTCAATTTAGAAAACGAAACAAACAGGAATGGAATTAAAAACAACCAACCAAACAAACAAACAACCAAACAAACAAACAAACAAACAAACTCCAACTTCAAAAATTTTACTAGGGCTGTATATTACAAAAATTGACTTAGTTTCTTTGGGTTTGGACATCCCGTGGAAGCTGAGAACTAGCTGCAATGTCATGTATATTGTTTTTGTTGATGATGATGATGATGATGATGAGGATGATTTTGGTGTTATTGCTGTTGTTGTTGTGTTTTGTTACACTGCTTGCATTTTTTGGACATGTAAGAGCTTGTAGAGCCAAACCGCTATTTATCGGTCTGTGCAGATAAACAAGTTCACCAACGACAAACGCAATGTATCCGTAAAGTAAACAATAAATCAACACTGATTTACCAATAATCTTGCGCATGCAGGGCTGCTGAGTACTCCAAGACCATTTACGAGTAAGTGGTAGTTACAACATTAAACACTGTAGTCCATTAGCACGTTCCCTAGCTCAAAGGTGTGCATCAACAATAATAGGAACCTTACGTATAAGCGTTGGGAAGAAACGAAGACCTTGACATTGCGAGCACACTAGGCCGTTTGCTTAAACGGTGCCTAAGTCTTAGACAATGTTTTTCTATTGTCTCATACAATACATAAACACCAATCGATTGAGCAATTGTTTTCTAAGGGGGTGATTACATGCATGACACTAGGATCATCCTAGCACTAGGATCATCCTAGCAGGCGAATCACCCTACCTTCTATACATTTACTGCATTCTGTTTAGTAGGATGATCCTAGTACCCGAAGTGAAGACAAAAATGTAAACAGAATGCAGTAAATGTATAGCAGGTAGGATGATTCGCCTGTTAGGATGATCCTAGTAATAGGATGATCTTAGTGTCATGTAAACATTCCCTAATCCACCTTCTAAAACTCATTGATATTTCATAAGCCAATCGAAGACTATCAATCTGTCACTGTAGTTACATACTATATACGATAGCACACTGATATACAAACAATGATTGTTTTATCAAATCAGTTATAACAGTCACTTTTAAACATGAGTGTTTTAGTCGTGTTTTATTAGTACAACTGTCTATGTTGTTGACGGCGGATCATGCATTAATCTCGTACGAGACCGACGAAATTTTATAAATTAGCATACTCAGAGCCTCTTTTGAAAATGTAGAATGAACATTCATGCATTGAGGCTCATTCTGCGCATGTCTATCCGATCAAGAACATAAAACAAACCTGTTTTTAGTGTTAAAAACAATTTTGGTCATCAATTTATGTTATGATTTTTCAAATGATGGGCTTTAGTAAGTCGCATCCTCTCTAGCATGTATACAATTTGTCTGCGCATGTCTGTGTTTTTGGCGGCTTGAAATTCATTTGCGTACCGAATGCAAGAAATTTTATGTTGACATGGAACATTTGCTTGGCGATCTCGTTCTTCAAAATTATGTTCAACTACCGAAATACTGAGACAACTGAGACATAAGCAGTCTAACTACCGCAAGTGCGCTGTGGATAACTATCCAGATCGAAGGCACCCCAGATGGGAAAATATCACGCGTCAAAGTCAGTATAAAATTGTGAGAAGGACCAGAACACCGTACTTTCGAGTTATATTGTAGGCGCTGAATTTATATATAAGGTACAATAAGCAGTGGAAGTCATTACTGCATGAATTGGATCCAATAAGGGTATTTTAGACTTCATCGGTCGTTGAACAATTAGCCATGTTTACCGGAATGTCGTACTTTTTCGCGCAAAATTCTTATAATTCATTCTAAAAATTTTACATCTTAGACAGTACCCCCAGCAAAATTATTTGATAATTGGCTTTTTTTTCCATGTCTCTTTCCTGCAAAACTGAGCTTTTTTGGTCAAAACTCCTGGTCCCTGCATGTGATCTAATGCATTTTTATGAACGTGATATCAAGCACCTTTCTGTTCCAGACAATGCAAATTTGAGCGAGCTATTTATTACTCTTTGATTGAGTAAAAAAATTGTTTCATACAGAATAACATGTATGTCTCCCCACATATCAAAGAAGGTCATTATTTTCTAGATAAATGTTGCACATGATAAAATATGGATGACTGAATTAAGTCAATTTTATTACAATGGGAACAAGGCCTGAACTATGTTGTAAACACTGCTTGAAATCATATCGAGGGACCACGAGCTTTGACCAAAAAACTAAAGCTCAGTGTTGCAAGAAAGAAGCATGGAAAAAGCCAATTGATTATTTTAATAATAAAATAATAAAATTAAATTTAAAAAAATAAAAAATAAAATAAAATAATTTTAATAAAATAATTTTACTGGGGGCGTTGTCTAATCAGATGTAACATTTTGAAAATGAATTTCAAGAATTTCGCGCGAAAAAGTAAAAAATTGGCTAATTATTCAACGATCGATGAAGTCTAATATACCCTAATTGGATCCAATTCACATAGTAACGTGTTGGTAATGACTTCCACTGTTTAATACACCTTATCAAACTCATTAATAATTCATTAGAAAACACAATGGAAATCACTACCGTAACGTAGATCTTTATATCGGATAAAGATTTTTGTTCATTTGCATAAACTTTAACTTGGATTTGCTAAGCCAAAAGTAGTCAAACTTGGAAAATTCTGGTCCAATATGATAATTGACAACTAGACGTTTGATAAGTAATATAAAGAACTCGAGAGCGTGTTATATCGGGTCTAAAGATCCTCGCCTTCGGCTCGGATCTTTATCCACCGATATAACACGCTCTCTCGTTCTTTATGTAATGTATAAAGAACGAGAGAGAGTGTTTTATCGGATATAAAGATCCGAGCCGTAGGCGAGGATCTTTATACCGATAAAACACGATCTCGAGTTCTTTATACGGCTTAAAAAACTCCAACACATATTAGAGTGGTTCTCTAAAAGAAATTCAAAAATATCTTCATTTATCTTGGAGAAAATCGAGGTTAAAGTTGATGTAAATTAGGCCGAATCTTTATCAGATTTAAAGACACTCGTCACGGTGGCGATTTTCATTGTGTTTGCCTTATGAATTATTAATGAGTTTTTTAAACATTACTTATAAATAGATTTAGCGCCCACAACATAACTCGAAAGTGCGGAGTTCTGGTCGCCGATTTCCCGCGCTGAAACATTTTATTCAGCCAATTGAACTTTCAAAAGTGAACTTTGACAAGTTGTGTGATGTTTCTGTATCAACTTCCTCTGTGGACTCTCAAAGAAGTCTTTTTCGATTCCAGTACCTAGACGTCTAAATTAGAGCAAACTAGACGCCTAATAGGCGTTCACTCGGGCTACACCTGTGTATAGTACTTGGGGAGAAATGGAGAACAGAAGTTGATGGAAACCAGTTTGACTTGTCAGTGTCTTTTGATTGCAAAAATGCATGACAAGTACTCCCAGAGTAGAACACAAATTATATTGGGGAGAAAGTAGTTTGTACATAATTGTGCCACATCATGGTGGTTATTAATATACTGCTGGTCTTTTTATCATGCCAGACATATACAGTATACAGTCTGCTTTATTTTGTAAATGCCTACCAAATGATCCAATATGATCTATAGATAATACATTATAGCTCACACAATTTAAATTTCTATTCTGTACTTTTTTACTTTGATTTATGGAAACAAAACTTACAAACTGTGGCAGACTGTTTCGATGTCCAAGTTAAAATGATTTTGATATTGCTGTTGTCACATTGGTAGATTCGAGAAGTACCACAGTTACCTTTCTATGAAATCATTTCAGTTTCTTAACACAACTTTTCAATACATGTATTACCATGTTTTTAATATGGAGCAGATCAATGATTATAGCAGTAGTCAGTTGCTGATGCTTTATTTGAAGAAGTGTAATGTCATACAATATATGCTTTTACTGATACCATATATAGCTCCTCCATGCACATCAATCTGATACTACTACATACAGTAATATCTTCAATTCAATCCACTTTATCTTGTTTCTGTGAACATGGTTGCACAAAGCTTGTACAAATTTGTGGTTGAGTATTACTTTTCATTGATTGAAAATATCATTTTGTACATTCTAAAATTATTCTTCAATTGTTGCTAATATAAGGTCTCATAAACATTACTATCATTTCCATGATTATCCATCACTATATTTTTATCTGCTAACATTGAGCATGATTGACAATAAAGTGCATTCAATATAAGCTTAATCATGACATTGTACAAAATACAGATATGATTGCACTAAATGTTTATAAGTTAATAATAACAAATCATTTGTTTTCCATTGTTTATTTGGTGTAATTTTGCACCATTTACTAATTCCTGTTTCCTGGCTTAATTATTGAATACACCCTAGTCACCTTATTAGTCTTATTACACAAAGGCAAGAATTTCCTAGTCTTTCTAGTTAAAATAAACATTGTAGATATTCAAGTTAATTACGGTTCATTTTTAACACGGCTCTCAGGAAGAGCATGACTGTAGACAACGGCCGTGTAAGCAAATATTATGTGCAAGCAGTGGTGAAATATTATTAATTTAAACAAACTACTGATCTATTAAAGACAATATCTCCGTGTCTTACATGTCTGTCCTCAAGTGAAGTTCGCTGCCACAAATCGATCTGTCTCGTGTTCTTGGACGATCAATACATTATAAGTTGATTACAACAGCTGGTAAGAAGGTCATCACTAAATTCGAGAATTCGATATTAACGATTAAAGCAAAGTATCTTGAGATTAAAAGCCAATAGTTTGAAAAATCTGAAAAATTCCGATTGATAGCGTCCGCCATTTTGTTCTCAATCTCTCGCGACCACAGGAAGCCTCGTGGTCAATAGTGTACCCCAAAGGCTTCTGGGTAATTTGCCGATTTGCGACGTTGATAGATTGATAGATTGATAGATTGATAGATTGATAGACCGAAAAGGTAAACCTAGACTCGAGCTACCACAGGTAGCCCGAGTAATTAATGATGAAGAAGATTAGACAAACTTTTCAAGAAAAATGAGCCGAACACTGCTCTTTAGTTTTATTAGGACATTAGTCATTGCCCAACTAATCGTGATCCGTCGATTCGCCGAAAATTCGTCAGTATAAAATGAACAAATTCAGTTTTTCTCCTAACAATTCTAAGCTTGGATTTGAATTCTGGCAGCTTTCATCATCATGTGAGTAGAAGAGAATGAGAAGAGAAAGAGAAATGTCCATTTTCTGTTCAGAATTTGTTTTCTGAAATGACACTTCGGGATTAAGCTTCCTTCCTTCCTTCCTTCCTTCCTTCCTTCCTTCCTTCCTTCTTTCCTTCCTTCCTTCCTTCCTTCCTTCCTTCCTTCCTTCCTTCCTTCCTTCCTTCCTTCCTTTCTTTCTTTCTTTCTTTCTTTCTTTCTTTCGTTCTTTCGTTCTTTCGTTCTTTCTTTCTTTCTTTCTTTCTTTCTTTCTTTCGTTCTTTCTTTCTTTCTTTCTTTCGTTCTTTCTTTCTTTCTTTCTTTTAGGATTTTCAACCAGGAACCCATTTAGTAAGTAAAATCAAATTCAGTAGATAACCTGTTTTTATAGCAGCCTTGTGGTTAGCCGTAATTCTATAACTTTTCTTTGATTTAATTGTTTGTTCTTTTAGGATTTACAACGAGTAATTCGTTTGGTAGGTATAACAGATTTTTTTATTTGAACAATAATCTTATTACAATTCCTATGTTACTTTGAAATGTGTCAGAATTTGTTTGTTTGTTTGTTTGTTTTGTTTGTTTGTTTGTTTGTTTGTTTTTGCGTAGTTTATTCTCAGGGGCCGGTTGTACGAAGGGTGAATAGCGCTATCCAGCGGATAAATCCTTATCCAGCAGATAAAATCTATACAAAATCTATACAACAGTAGATAATTCTTATCCGGTGGATAACTTTATCCAACCTTCGTACAACCGGGCCCTGGTGTCCTTAGGCCACTATTCTTTTACGTTTTACGATTTTTTTAATTTGTACACTCATTCAATGACCCTTTTTTTCTTTCAGGTCGTTTTACTACCAGGCGTCCATTTACCACGCGAAATCCATTATTTCGTAAGTACAAGATATCTCCCCAAAACATTCAGCTTAATTATACCTTTTCATTGATCGTTTTGTTTCGTTTTTCATTTGTCTTCTTTTTTTTATTAATTGGTTATTGGTACCAAGAGACCACAAGAGAGCAAAGCGGATTGATGTCTGCGCGATGCTCGTAGCATTTTTTTTGTTTTTTGTTGTTTTTTTTTTTGTAACAGGAACTTGGCGCCATATCGCGCACGTAAGGCGCTCAAACAATGGAATTTGATTTATACGAACCGTTTCTTCCTCCGACAATCAAATTTCATTGTTATATACTAACTGTCAAGGTCTATTTTTCTCGTGCTCTAATTGGGCGAGAGGGTATCACGTGAACGCGAGCAATCTTAAATGTTTATCAATAAATCATTGCCATAGTTTTTTCCCTTGTTTATAAATTTGATTCTTTGCTCTTTTATATTACGGTTTACAACCAGGAATCAATTTGGTAAGTCGCATACTCTCTAATTTAATAGCAAACAGACCTTTTTGTCATTTTAATGGTAAGCGAATTTCCCTATCTTCCCCTGATACTCAAGATTAATTCAATTTCTTTGCTCTTTTTAGGGTTTACAACCAGGAATCCATTCCGTAAGTGACTGAAATTTCTTTACAAATAAAATAAATTTATAAAAAGCTAGTATAGTTTTTAGCAGTTTCAAGTATATTTCCTTATCATTCCTTATAATTAATTAATTAATTAATCATATACATACAAAAATTTCTTGAATGTGATTGGATGAGAGCACGCCAATATTTTTAAAAGTTTTGCAACCAGGCAATCAAATTTCACGTTTAGCATTCAAAAATGTCAAAATTTGCACTTTCGCTACAAATTAAAAACAGAAAACCACTTTCTACTTTGTGCAACAAATCACAACCTGCAACATTGATTTTTGTTGCATGACAAGTTGCGCGCGGGGTGGTAATAACAGCAACATCGCTCTACAACTTGCAACGCAACGTTGCCCGACAAGTTGCACGATTTTGCTGCTCGTATTACCGTACCTTTACGCACGATTAAGTATGAATATGGTACTCACAGAATTGGTAATACGAAAAGTACATGAAATCTCACCCGTTTGCATTTTTAACACCATTTTTCTGTTACTTTTTGAATTGCATACATATAGACAGTTTCCGTCTGTGATCGATGTTATTGACTTTAAGTTTTCTTTTATTTTTTAGAGTTTCCGCATCCAACTACCTCGGGATATTGTAAGTAAATTGAAGATTACTAAAAAGTTACGTAAAATTAATGTGAAGCTAATATCATTTCGTTTTTACGGAAATTAGTGGTAGATAGATGAAACTGCGTGCTATACTTGAATTACTATGATTTCTTGTATGTACGATTTTGTCTTGTTTTGTTTTTCCTTCTCTTTTTATCGTTTTAGCATTTTTTCTGCAATATAACTTGTGCCATTTAACTAATAGCCCTACTAATTCTGCTCTCCAGATACTCCCAAATGGTTCTTAGCTCCTCGTTTTCGAAGGTGCTACAAATGCCGAATCGCACCTTCAATGAGACAGTGTCTTTCCCGAACAACGTTTTGCCGTGGTGAATGCATGTCTGGAAAAGCAACGCTCCGAAGTGATGGTAGAATGATTTACTTCGCTGGTTGTCGTAATCAATTCGGTATGATTCAAGGTCGCTGCCAACGGACTTGTGACGAAGCATTGAAGAGAGGAATTGCAAGTCGTTGCTCAAAAAGATGTTGCTATGGTGATTTGTGTAATGGTGGATGTAAGTCCAATGGTGCTATAATACCGACATTATATCATGATATTATGAGCGGGAAAATAGTGCTATGCATTAATAAGGATATAACAGACTGATTAAGCTACAGTCGGCGCCTTTTTGAATTGGCACACTTTCGAAAAAATGGTCAAAGTTCTACGTTTGTGAATTGTGACTTTTTCCCCCTCGCCCCCTAAGCAATGTTGTCCACTAGTCAGATTCCAGGATGGGAGACTTTTCTCACCTCAACATTGAATAGGGGGAGGGGGAATGACTGAATTAAACAAACTTAGTTGCCAATATAATGAGGACAAAGATAGGTCATTTTCTTCCACGAATGTGTCATTCAAAAAGGCGCCGATTGTAGGTGTTTTTGCAGGTACTAAAACAAAACAAAACAAAGCAAACAAAAAGACTAAAAAAAAAATGATCATGAGTCTGTTTTTGTGACTTGCACTTATGCAAGGCTTATGCCTTAGGTACGGACCAGACTTAACGATAATTTAAATTTCACAGCGATACGGCCAACTGCAAGGCATCGCATCATTCTAAGGTATTCATTGATCACGATTTTAGCTCAACAATCTGGCGGTAACTGTCATTTATTTATTTTTATTTTTTCAGAGTCCTATGGAGGCTTTTGGGAGCTACAAAGAACATCATCAATACGGTGAGTAGTCCATTACTTTTAATAGCACCATGATGGCCAGATATCTACAAAGTTAGGATGATTAGCTATCTACAGGGTCGCATTTTATTTACCTTTACCTTGATTTAGATCCAGGTTTTGCTCAAATTCCAAATGCAGCAAGATCGAGTCGGAGCCTATAAAAGTAAGTGCTTTAGTCGCGATGTTTTCATGTCTTACGTTTTTACATTTTTTGCAATTTGAAAGGGTCAGTGCTTGCGCGTACACATAGCTTTATGCAACGTACACTCATATTGATCAAAAATAAACATGGCAGATGATCTATTTTTATAGGAGAAGTTGTCTCATTGATGAACGGTGTAAATTCACACGCCCAGCTACTCAAAGATTCACGTGACCCAGAGGTTCTTCGTGCAAGGCAAGAAATCAGTGCAACACGCTTGCGCGTTCAATCGATCATCAACAAATTGGATAAGTTCCTTGGTAGGTAGTATTGACCAGTCCGGTCTTCGAACAGTTTAAAATGAACTGGCTGTCCATGTTTCCATTTTATTGAAAATCAAGCCAAGGACTTATAAAAAACTATTTTGATTGAGTATGATAGTCAGGCAGGCAGGCAGGCAGGCAGGCAGGGAGGGAGGTAGGGAGGTAACTGATGTAGGTAGATATGTAACTGATTTGAAATTATCTACATGTACGTGTTTGAAATTATCCAGATGTAACAAATCTAGAGAAAACACCTAGAGATAATATATTTATTTTTCTTTATAGATGCAGATTCGATCCCCGAAAGCAACAAGTAATTAAAACACCCAAAGTCACCAAATAATGAACGATTTCATGCCAAACGAACTTTGTAGATTAGGTGCATTTTCGAAAAATCAGACACCTGTTGGCTGCATTTTGGGTTAGCTGGTAAAATAACTATTCTAAACTAATTTTTCATGCTGAATGCGAATATACCAGTTACCAAGACGTATTCTGCAATCTTATACGTGTAAGGTGACTCGATATAGTTGTTTTCAGACCGCACCGCACATTTTCATCTGGCGCAATGGACAACTTAATGCGCACCAATGGACTTGGTTTCTACACCAAATATGAGGATAAGATTGAAGTTTTAAATGATGTTATAATTAAATCGATCAACGTTTTTAAAATAGCGAAAATCGAAAATCGTCAAAAATGGTTTTCCTCTAATATCTCGCAAAATTGATGAGCTTCAGACAAGCGGTAAACTGCATAGAAAAATTCAGACAAATGCACAACTTTTCAAAGTGATTTTAAGAGATTTAATCTGTTTGATTTTCTTTAAATCACCAAAGTTTCCACAGATGCTGTATTTCTATTCTTGGATATAACGACAGCGTAAACAATACTCGAAGCACGCAAAACACCACGAGAACACTTTGCAAAATTGCCAAAATATACACTTCGCTACAGCAACGCGTTGCGAGTTTTGAATCCAAGTCAGAAACTCGCAACGCAAAATATTGCAAGTTGTTGCAACGTTGCGCGGAAAATCGTCATTAAAAATCGTCTCGTGTAACACCGCCTTTAGAAGTGAAAGTTATTCTAAAGCGAATTCTATATTTCCGGTTCCTGATGCATGAAGCGTGGAACTCTATGCTATGCACGTGCACATGCTGTGAACAATTTGCGAGTGCAATATGCTAATTAGCGAGTCGAATGGTTGTCTCAATGCAAGTTTTGAGCTGGCGCTTGGGTCAACATCAGGTTTAAGTTTCAGGTCGTTTTAGTGCTTGTATTTGAATGAGCTGTTGCAATATTGCTGTGTATAGAACAAGTAATGCCCTACTTAAACGCCAAGCAAAAATAAGCCTGCGTTTTTGAGATTTTCAAAAACAACTTCTGAAGTACAAAGTTGCGGAGAAAATGTCTCACAAGAGACTTGGAAAGAAAAAAATATATCTAGACATCGATGAAGAGTTGAAAGTCGGCTTTTTCACGTAAGGTAAGTGTATGTTTTAGCAATATTTGCAAAGTGTTCTCGTGGTGTTTTGCGTGCTTCGAGTATTGTTTACGCTGTCGTTATATCCAAGAATAGAAATACAGCATCTGTGGAAACTTTGGTGATTTAAAGAAAATCAAACAGATTAAATCTCTTAAAATCACTTTGAAAAGTTGTGCATTTGTCTGAATTTTTCTATGCAGTTTACCGCTTGTCTGAAGCTCATCAATTTTGCGAGATATTAGAGGAAAACCATTTTTGACGATGTTCGGTTTTCGCTATTTTAGAAACGTTGATCGATTTAATTATAACATCATTTAAAACTTCAATCTTATCCTCATATTTGGTGTAGAAACCAAGTCCATTGGTGCGCATTAGGTTGTCCATTGCGCCAAATAAAAATGTGCGGTGCGGTCTGAAAACAACTATATCGAGTCACCTTAAATGATGTATTTTGTAAGTTGCTACATGTAGTCATTTCATACTGAGCTTTTATCATGTAATTCTAAAATTTCCCAAACTTAAAAACAATGACCACAGCTGGAAACAACACATCAAAACCAGTAAAACTGTGAAGTTTGAAGGATATCAGTTGAAAAATCAAGGAGATACAAATTTTCTAAAAACGAAATTTGTATGAAAACACTTGTTGTTATTAATTAAAAGATATCAACGAATTTCGATTTTTGAAAATTCACATCTCCTTGATTTTTCAACTTACATCCTTCAAACTGCACAGTTTTACTGATTTTGATGTGCTCTTTCCAGCTGTGGTCATTAAGTTTAGGAACTTTTCGTAGACCTCTGACCTGATCTTTTATGGGAGGAGTTTTTGACAGAAAACGTCTGATGATTTTTCGCTTTGTTATTCGCTGTCGCTCTATGTAAACAAACATATTGAATGGCTCTGATTGGCTAATAAAGACATGGCTTTCTTTGCAAAGCCAGTCCGGAAAGTTAGCCAGCGAGTAAGCGAGCTAATTCAATGTTTTGTGGTTCAGAAAACTTTCAATCGCTTCTGGGAAGATTAAATGGCCATGCCTCAAATTGTTGTTGACAATTCTGATCAATAAGCAAACTAATAAGCTAAAAAAAACATATTTTGCTAAATAAACGAAACCGCAGATCAATGAACAAACTCCGCCTATTTCTTTAGCTGACCCAGACTTCCTGTCCTTGCCTTCTTGTTCGTTTTGTTGATGGTAGGTTAGACTTTTTGATGTTCACTGGCTAAAGAAAACCTTGATTTAAGCTTTTGATTTCCTTTTTTAATGGTTTTATAGATGACGAGGTAAATATAATTTTCATGAGCGAAACATGAGTTCGCCGAACCAGCTTGCCAGACTCTCGAGTCGATCGTGAGCTCGGAATTTCGAGAATATCTCAGACGGATAAACAAACTCCGCCTTATTTTTCTAGCCCACCAAGTCTTTCTTTCCTTTTTGTGGTTACTGGCTTTTAAAGCCAGTAACACACTATGTCATCGGGTATGCGTGCGTGAGAATGTGTAATTCGGGTTTGCCGAAGTTGACACGAAGTGATATATTCGGCAGGCATTCGGAATGACTCGAAGTTTACTTAGTCAGTTTTAGTCGATTTTACGGATTGAAATATAATTCACTCCAAGAAATATTGTCTTTTCATTATCCATTATTGCTCTTCTTATATAAATCTCTTCATCTACGTGAACTGTGTTGCACATTTTTCGATAAATGTGGCGTTTACGAAGATCTCCCGAAAGAGACAGGAAACCAACGCTAGTTGTTTGATTTTGTGATGTATTTTAAGAACTATTTGTCATTTATAGTCAATAGTTGCGATTATTATATGAATATTTCTGCTTGAGTGAAAGTTTTTGCAAGTCTTTTTGATAAACATTGGGTTTACGAAGACATTCTGAACGAACAGAGAGAACCCGTGCAAACATTGGCATTGCTAACCGATTGAGAGCTTGATTACACGGGGTGAGTTTATACCGCTTTGAATGAAATAATCTTGTGCTATTTTGCCTATATTTAGCTACACAGCCAGATGTAGTTTTCAGCGATGTATACAAGCTCTTTTCGATTTATGACCTCATTTATGATTTTGCCGATTTCTGTAATGCTTGTAGAGAATTTCCATCCGGACCGTTTATAGTTTGGATCACGGCGTTCGTCGATCGCACTGACGATTGTTGGTTTTATGCTAGTTAGCATTTTAAAATACAAAGTAATTTTTTTCTAAGTTTCCTATATTTCTTTGCATTCCTGCCATTAACTTCACTGTTGATTAGGTTTGAAACCTCGACGTGTTTACTCTTAGGTTTAAGTCTGGGTGAGTATACTGGATTTTATTCAATTAAATATTTTCGATAGAAATATGCAAATTAAATTTACCTTTCTTGAATGGAGCCTTTGTGTGTCCTTGGGGATGTCTATATAGTGTTTTGGAAACATTTACTACCTCTCGATTGAGGCGTACTGACCTTGTTTTTGTTGTTTTAAAATGTGAAATGTCACGGTGATATGTCACGCAAGGTGTACAGAATCTCCATGAAAGCTTGAAATTTTGATTTTGTGACAAAGAACTTGCTTGTGTGTGCTTTTGCTTTAATGTCTATTTTTCATGAGCTGTATTTAATTACTTCAAATTAAATTTATTTGAATAATTTTGTAATCTTATTCTTGGTTTGCATGTGACGTCATCAAAAAGCTAAAATCTAAACTATTCATCACACGAAACTGTTTCCTAGATATTTTATTTATATCATTAAGAAAAGTCCTCACACAAAAAACTGAGTTCTTTCGATGAATGGTTGTCGATCTATTGCGAGTCAATTTCTGTCACGCAACACTGTCACGTATATCGTAAAGACGCAGAAATATAGGCAAATGTGATTCAAATCGTACGACTTTAACTTTGTAAGTGATAAATAAGTTTGTTTTAGTGAGAAAACACAAATTATAGCGATATTAACGTGATTTTGGTCCTTCGTGTTACTGTCCGCCATGTTGGTGTACAAAGGTTGTGCACCAAGATGGCGAACCCATACATTTCACACCAAACAATGAAGATATCTGATCGCTCGTATCTCCTTATCAAAATATTCTTATGACTAAAAATTTCGTATAGATACAGTCCTTCAACTGCTTTTTTAGATGCAAGTTATTTTATTCAAAAATATTCTATATTAAGCCCGAAAAATTTTATGATGACGTCAGTGCAAACCAAGAATAGCAAACATAGTTAATCTGTGAAACTGATAATCAAAGTAATTAAATTAATTGTAAAAAATTCTTTGTTTCCATATTTAGCTAGTACAATTTCACGGATAATAAGTGCAATCACTCTACTTCTTTCATGGTTTTAGTCATTACATATATTTCTACAGTTTTGTTATCTTTTCTCTCGACTTGTTGTTTTTGATTATTTTACCTGTAACCACATGTCCTCTTAGAGGGCTTTTATTTTGGTATGTTTCTTGGTTAGATCAGACTTTTTGATGTTCAAGCCAAAAGTACGAAAAACCATGATCTCAATAGTTTTTGAGTTTTGTCCGCGAGTTTCCCGGTATCTCAATTTGATCCAAAACTCACGCCTATTTTTGAGCTTAACTTTATTTTATAAAAAGTGAATAACTAACAGCCTTTTCATTGGAACAAGTTCTTTTTTTGCTATTTTAATGGTTTAACGAAAATGACGAGCAAAACACGTCTTCCGATCCTGCCGTCTCTCGAATTGCTAGCTCGGAATTTCGAGTATATATCTTTCTTAAAGGAAAGGCGCCATGCCTTAGTTTGTCTTTGAGAAAGAATTTACCCAACGAGGAATTATCACTTTCCAGTGAGTTTTCGCTCTTCAAAGATTTTTCCGTAATGGCGGCCGATCAAAGTTGGAAAAATGTGTTTACGCAAAAAATTCTTGCGTAATAAGCAAAAAGTGACGGAGTTTTTGCGTAATGAACGAAAAACGCAGTCTTTCTGCTTAATATGCAGCTTTGGTCTGTCAAACTTACTTATTAAGCAAAAAATCTGGACATTTTGTGTAATAAGCAAATTCCGGAAACAATTTGACTGTCCGGAAACAAATTGAACCCTAGCCTGTTATGACAATTTTGCGCATTCTGGCAAAGAAAAAGAAGAGAAAAGGCATATCTGGTGTGAGATGGTTTACAAAATATCTTTAATGTTTAACCTAATTTAATAAAAAAGTCCTTGGTTGTCAAAGTTCTGATTTTTTTTTGTCTGCGTGTTGGTCGTTTCTCGATACAAGTCGTTTGAGACATCAAGAAAACTAAAAAATAATATCTGAAATTTTACTGAGTCAACTGCCTAGGCCTCGCTTGCTTTATGGTAGCTACGGCCCTGCTTCGCCCAAGTGCCGATTATACTTGAGATAACATTTAAATATTGTGAATTAAATTAAAAGTAATAAAAGTAACTTTAAAGCGACATCATTGACATCACCCGTCAGATGACGGCTCAAGCCGAAAATTTTTGGGGAAGCAACTGCCCCCCTTGTCTACCCCCATCCCCCACCCTCGCCGCTACGCCACTGCAAGAATCGCATTTCTGTGACAAAAATATATCCCATGTGTGTGCACTCTAATAAATACTAGACTTAGTCTTGTTGCTGGACTTCGTCTCTGTTTTTTAAACGTTTTTGTTCTCATCGCATTTTGATGTCATCTACTCTCGTTTTCTCACTCCAAGGACCATTCCATTTAGTCCCAACGTAAGTTTTGCCTCCAACACTGGAGGAATCTGGGTTTCAGGTGTCACAAAGAAGGAATATTTCTTCAGTAGCCTGATCAGGACCAGTTTCATCTGCATCTGTGCAAACCTCATTCCAATGCAATTACGAGGACCGTGACCAAATGGGAGGTAGGTGTAAAGATCGCGTGACTTCTTGGCCTCTACACTGAAGCGTTCTGGGTCAAATTTATCAGGGTCCGGGAAAAATTCAGGATCCCTGTGTATGGTGTAAATAGGAACAACAACCATGGACCCTTTAGGAATTCTGAGACCTTTGATGACGCACTCTTTGGTGCACTCACGAAAGGTGATAAAACCTGTTACAAGATCAGTAAAAAACAGTCGTAAAATAACCTGTGATGGTAGCGAAGATTCAAGATAATGTGAAATCGCCAGGGCGACTCCCATATATTTTCTGATCGACAGGGATGATCGTGACGTCATATTTTTAGGGGTCAAAATCACAGAATTTGGTGCCTTTAACGGAATCCGTTATCAGATTGGGGTTTTGATTGTTATATTGGTATCTTTAGGGATAAAAACAGCTTGAGTCATGCTAACTGTGAAATCATTTTGGGGCGAAAATAGAAACTGACAGCGATCATTCTCGTCCAAAATATATACATGGGAGGCACCCCAGCTCCCCGGGAAAATCTTACCCGGAGGACTAAGCCTGAGGGTCTCTGATATAACCATGTCAAGATACGGTAGTTCATGGACCGTCTCGTACGATGGGATCTTTTCTTCCTCAATCCATACACTGTCAATCTCTTGTTGAAGTCTTTGCTGGACGTCAGGATTGGTTGCTAGGTAATAACACGTCATAGACAATGTTGTACTCGACGTCTCGTAACCAGCCAATAGGGACATTGCACTTTGTGCTACAACTTCGTCATCACTCAGCTTTTTGCTTCCACAAGTTTCTGGGCTAGTGGCATTCAGCATTAAATCGAGGAAGTCCTGTTGGCAAAACACACACGGCACATTCAAACACGAAAAAAACTGACACTTGTCATTGAGAATGCTCCGCATTGAATAATCTCATTCAAATTCAACAATAGGAGGAAAGGCTTATGACATATTCAAACTGTACACCACATACAATAAACGGAAATGAAAGGCTATTGTGTTGTGTTTTTTATGTAGGATTTTATAAGTGTAGAAATTAAAGAAATATGTATGCGACAAACACTAGATGAGCTGCGCTAATACAAAAATACTATACAAATATAAGTATCTATTGTTAGTAGTACTGATTCAAATCCAAGCAGTGCTTCACCTGCAGTTTTCCCACGTATAAAATGTTCCAGTGACTACACTTTTACGATGCGGGTCAAATCCATATGGCAATTGGGTTATACATCGCAATCAGTAACATTTACCCATTGACATTAAACATAGCCTTTGATGATTAAAACCATTGCGTTTTTGTATTTTATAAATATTGCCGTTGGGAAGCGTTGCTATGCGGTTGCTACCCAAATTCAGAAGCACGCTGATGTGCAAAGCAAACACATGCAAGAAACCCAAACTCATGAACAAAATTCTGACTGACAAATTCCTGTGGCTATATTTTACTCACTTTGCGAACGATGCCTTTCCTTCTCATATGAACAACATCTTGTGCAATGTTTGCAGTATTGATCAAATCTTTATAAAAAATCCATCTGCCAACTTTTGACATTCGAAATTCTCTTCCAAAAGGAATGGAACGCAGAATGATATTTGCAATAAACAGCAGTACAGAATTGGGTTTCATGGCATTCACTGCTGATTGCATTGTAGGATCGTCTGGGTTGTTCTGGAAATCACTTTGAATACCAAATGCTGTGGACATTATTATATCAAGAGTAACGCCTTGTTGGTAACTGAAATAGAGATACATGAATATATCAAGGCTCCGGATGCGCGAATAGCCAGTAGACAAATAGCACTAACTGTCATGTTGGATAATTTATTATCGAGTGGGTACACTATTTATTTAATGATAGCATCATTGTTTCCTTAATAATTCAATGGATGGTGCCATCCAACCTTTTGTACACGACTAGCAATATAATTTCAGATCAAACTACGCTTACCTAACAATATCACAGCTTTCCCCTTTTTCTGCAATTTTATCGACTTTTTTGATTAGTGTATCACATGCTACGTTAATCAGTGGTGTCATTCCTTTAAGTTTATGAGCACTGAATGCTGGGGACAAAGTCGATCGCACTCGCTTCCAGTCTCCTAATCTTAACAAACTGACCGCTTGATCAAGAGGCTTTGGAAGGCTAAAGTTCCTCTGTATAGTTTAATGCAATAATGAATGAATGAAAGCATCAATCAACCAATTAGTCAGTCAGTCAGTCAGTCAGTCAGTCAGTCCGTCAGACAGTCAGTCAGACAGTCAGTCAGTCAGTCAGTCAGTCATTCCGTCAGACAGTCAGTCAGACAGTCAGTCAGTCAGTCAGTCAGTCAGTCAGTCAGTCAGACAGTCCGTCAGTCAGTCAGTCAGTCCGTCAGACAGTCCGTCAGACAGTCAGTCAGTCAGTCAGTCAGTTAGTCAGAGTCAGTCAGTTAGTCAGTCAGTCTTTCAAACTGAACTTATTGCTCATTTTCGTCACGGTTTCTGTGGAAAGGGGAGTTTCGAAGGGCAGTTTTGGTGGATTGGGCTTCCTGTGGTTATCTGATCCGGACAGGAGACCCGGGAGCGGAGGGAAAAGGAAAGTGGGGAAAAGGACGCCCTGGGCTTTTGACTACCCCTAACTTGTCTTGAGGCCAAAATAAATCCAATTAGATGGTCTAACGTAAACAAAGTTCAAATGACAATATAAAAATATCTGGCTCATAGTTTTAATTTACCGCTTTGATATAGTGACAGTTGCTCAGCCATATCCTGTGAGAAATTCCTCAAATACATCTTGTTTCACCAAGGTCTTTGCAATTTATCTATATTTTTCACTCTAAACTCATTGCTATTGCAAAAGACATGAAAGAGATTACGTATTTATTGTTTAAAAGTCGCGGTGAGCTGGAAACATGGTTCTTTTCAAACTAAACATGACAGCTTGTATTGTTTAATGTCGTGGCGATGCGTGGGGTCACCTTGTTTACTGGTAGATGATTTTAATCTAATGGCACAAACGCTTCTGATTGGCCTCATTATAATTAAATTATAATGAGGCCAATCAGAGCCTTTGTTGATGTTTGGCCTCAAGACAAGTTAGGGGTAGTCAAAAGCCCAGGGCGTCCTTTTCCCCTCTTTCCTTTCCCCTCCGCTCCCCTCCCCCCTCCCTGACGCCCTGGGTCTCCGAGGACGTATCTGATCTATTTCGTCGACAGTAATGTAAAAAAATTTATCAACATAATTAACAATCAAAAATATTATCCATAAGAATTTTTTTAGCCTGAGGATCAGTCGTAGTTCGTAGTTCGTAGATATATGAGCGACCACCACAGGAAGCCCAAGAAGAGAATAGACCGACTTATGGAAAGAAAACATCTGGAACTTACATTAAACAAAACTATTAAAACAACAATAAAACAAATTTACTGTAACATTCTTGAGCATGAACTTACTGGACGATCGTGAAAACAGTCGAAATTCTTCACCAACACATCTCTCAACATCTCAGGATCGGTGACAACAATGGCTGGTCCTTCAAGGCTATACATCGAGTACAACCTACCGAACTTTTTGTAGTTCATATCGAAATACTTATGAATTTGACCCTTTACTTTGATCAAATCAGGTAAATTACCAACGAAAGGCCACGGCTTGGGTCCTTGCATGCCTGGAAATATAGCTTCGAGTTTTCTTGCATCTCTTGTGCCGTACCAATACAAAACAACAGCAACGAGAACACACACTGTTGTATATGCCAGTACCGAAATTACTGATTCCATTTTAAAACATACAGGAATGAATATTGGTTTATAAGACCACACATTTAAGCAAAGAGTCGATTTCTCTTCTGCTTGCTTTAGCGTGACGAGTACCTTGAGATTAAGCTTTGTTTGGACTTCCCGTCTTGTGTGACATCACTGCATGCATAATTCATGACAGGAAAGAGTCATGCTATCTGTACCTTGAATGCACATATCAATGTTAAGGTGGCTCGATCGGCTATTTGAGAAGCTCTACCTACCCCGGCCATACATCATCACATACTTTGATCTTTTTCTAACAAGCACTGCACAATAAGATGGATTTACAAAAACTAAATTGGCACGTAAATGGAATTGTAAACTTGGAATTGTAAATTTAATAATGATTTTGTTTTAGTAAATATCAAGTTTAACATTTAATTGTCATGAAATGTCTAGTAAATTTGACGTTTACCTCCATTTACATTATAAGTAAATCACCACTGTAAATTCTATGGTAAACTACAATTAAACCACAATCAAATATTCAAGCAAATTCAATATTTAAGTCGAGTTTTGGGTGGTTTAATTTTGTAACTAATGTAAATTAGAAATTTCCAATGACATTTAAATCATCAGAAATGTCAAAAGGAGTTGCAAGCCGTCTGGATTTGTACGGAGAGAGATTTGTTAAAACAAAGCTTGCGGTTTTGAAGGTCAAGACGTTGGACCTCCAATGATGACAAGAGATGACCATACCCAAGTAAAAAGGTCCTCTGTTCCTGCATGGGCTCTAGCATTGCCATATTTGGCAACAGCTTTGATATGACGGTAAAATTCGTAAATTTCGCGCTCCGTCAACTTCCATTGTACACAATGATCAGATGGGAGCAGAAGTATGTCGACAGTCTGCTCCTTTATTTCGTGTTTACAGTGATTTTCTCGATTCCTCAAAGACTGGTACTTACTGACATAAAGTAACTGTTGTAAGGAACCATTCAAATTTAAAGAAAATTCAATTTTTAATGAATTTCATGGAGAGATTCATGCAATAGATCCAAAGCGTCTGCACGATGGAAGTGACAATTCTATCAGTTTTTACAAGCAAAGAAAAAGGGATAAGGTATTCGCCGCTTCAGCCTTTGGATTGATTTCAAGGCTACTTTAGATCAGCAACAAGACGCATAGCTGCGTGAACTCGGGCTTTCTATGTAGTAAATCATGAGTTCTCTTTGTTAACATTGTCCCTTTAAATTCTCCATTCGTTTAATCTGCTGTGCTCTTTGACCTAAAAGCGCATTTATACAGGCTTAGCCTTCTTTTCTAGAAAGACCTATACCCTATACCTATACCTATACCCTATACCTATACCCTGGTTTATCGTCTCCTTCCGACGTTTATTTACTTGATAAGAGAGAAACTCTCTAAAGAAAGCGAATAATAAACCCCTGGAGCCTAGGGTAAGAAAGACCCATCGGATTAAAAATTGATTTTTGTTTATAGTCACTACACGTGAAATGGTTTTTTCAAACTAACTTATTTGACTTCTGCAGTGTACTATCAATTTTAATCATGATATTTTGATTCATTTGCTTTATTAATAACAACAACTTTTGCAATAATTTGAAGAGACAAATAAATGTGTTTTAAAGTTTATCTGTTTATCAGTTTATCTGAAGGGTCAGTGCTTGAGCGTCGGACCGGAAATCCGAATGTAGGCTCAAATCACGCTGAGGGCTCGGAATTTTTAAGATCTGAAATTTTTACACTCGCAGAAGCATTCACATCCAACGAACACATTTCCGAGTGACAATCCAATCATTTACTTACAGAAGAATTGTTGGTAATTCTGCCTGCCTTGAAACAAACCAACTTTAATATAACTGATTTGCAATACTCACAACTCTACAACTTCAACACGGATTATTAGCAGAATTGATTCACAGTTGGTGATCATTAAAGATGAAAACTACCGCTCTATGTTATAACTGCTCTATGTTTTAACTATAACTATTAGACTACGTTGAATTTAAGCACAAACTTTCCTTTATTTTCTTGGTTTTTAGCTTTCAAATAGCAATACAATTTAGATGACTTGGGTATTTCAACGAATACCTTCGTAAACAAACTCAAAAATGTTCGCTCGTAAATTGATCTCTCGTAAAGTTCGCGGACCGACTCGTTTCGAAAATGCTCGACATCTTTTAGTGTGGGTCTACCGCGAACAGTGTGTGCTTTTGTATGTAGCTTGAGCGTACTAGAAATCATATTTACCCTTGAATCGCGAGACATCTTGCAGGTCGCCATGATGACCATGTGCTTTTGACGCTTATTTAGGTATATACTTCATGGTTTTGAGTGCCGTATAGTCGCTCTGTACTTCTCAAGTAAAGAAGCGACTATATAGGACAATCATGAAGTATATACCTCTGGACGCATGCGCCTTTCTATCTATACGCATGCGCTTTAGTTGCCAGACTGCGTTTTGCGTCGGAACGAGGAAAATAATAACAACAATAACGAAGCCCAATTTATAACTCGGGCATTCCTACGGAAGCCCGAGTAATAAGGACGAGGGGGGGGGGGCTATTTTTATTTATGTATGAGAAGAGAGGGGTCATTATTTAGGTCAGTTCCATGACGGAGGTCTTCTCGGTGCTTTGTATAAACACAGGCTTACCATCCTCAACGTTTGTGAATCGGGTTAGTTCCCGTTTAGTGGGTTTGGGATCCCTGTGTTGTAATTCAACCCCTTGTTTGGTAGTTGAATACGGCATGAGTATAATTTTGCCTCTGAAAAGCTTTCTTTTTCTAATCTATTCTTCGAAAGTTTGTTAGAAACAAAGACTAACAGTTACTGAACACTTCTGGCTAATCTTTTGGGGGGTTGAGGCGTATTTACGTAGTTTGAGGCCGTTGAGTTTTGAGCTGCGTTCCCACTAACAGAAGAGACAACTTTTGCAAACTTTTGCACCCCCTACATTCTCTGTTAAATTTCGCGACTTTGCAGAGCTGTATCTTCTGATGTTTTTGACACATAACTCTCAAATTTGGCAGGCTTACTAATTTTAGGTCTCTCTGTCCAGCGGTGGTGATGAATTGTCGCTAACTGGTCTGTGTCAAATGGCGGAAGTAACCTTGGATTGGTCTATTGGTATTAGCTAATGCGTTTCATGCTCGTTAATCTAAAGGAATTTCCGTAAGGAGTACCTATCACAGACCAGAAACGTGTGGGTTTTCATCCGCTGCTCCATATCTTGCTCCTGATGAATAGTATAGAACAGTACCATCGACTATTGATCTGACACTTTTACAAGCGGTTCCATCACAAGAAATGTCCACATTTCATCTACATAAGCTCATAGTAGACTTCCCTATGCATACATCTCATGTACATCTGTTACACGATTATATTCCAACTCTGTGTGGTACAAAGAATTGCATGCATTTGAACAATTTTTCCAGTCCCTGTATGTTGAATTGAAAATGTTCGGCTTATGCACATGTTGTAAATTGCATTATATCAAACTATTGAATAATTAAATGATTGGTCAATGTTACTAAAAATGTTAACTAAAATATAGATAATCCTAATTTTCAATTCTCGAAAATATTAATTTTGCTAGATAAAAATACTATGAATTATTAAATAATCAATCATCATGTAATAATATTAATTAGCTTAACTAAGCGGGGCCATAGGCTGCCCTAAAAAGGTACGTCTTCAACTTAGCTTTGAAGATTGATATTGACAGACAATTCCAAATTTAGACATTTTATCGTAGTTTCTTTTAATGTTTTAAAACGAAAGTTTAGTGGTAATTTTACAACTTCACTAGTATGCAGTCAACCTGAAAACTGGATCGATGCGTGGTAAACTGCGACTGATGCAAATTACTTGTTTATATATAGAATCAGACATCAGTGTCTCCACAGCAGTTTACACGTGAAGCATCAGTTGGCTGATCTGCGTCTAAATGGATTTGATGAAGATGAAAGCTCTTCTCCTATTTTTGGTGAGTGTTAATCTCTCATTTTATTAGCTAGCGCCCACCTTATTTTAGTGTAGTTAAACAAGTAGAGTGCACGCACTTAATCCGTGAAACATAAATAGTACAAAATAGTGCTAAATTATGGTAATTCCTTTGTTGCCTATTGTCTAATCAACGCTATTTAGTAGTAATTAGTAGTGTTTGTTTCACGGATCAAGTGCATGCACTCTACAGAAAAAAAATATTACTTTAAAACAGCAGCAACAAAAGCAATTCTCGGAAAAAATGTAGATCGATAAGGGACTGTTATGTCCTCCGAATAACGAAAAGCATTATCAAATGGTCTGTAGAGTACGTATACGTTACTGACCTCGTGATTTTAACGAATATCAAACTTGTGTTACGATTAGGCTAGCCATCAGGCAAAGATCTCTCATGGCGTGTTACTTAACTCGGTCCTAATATGATCGTTAGTTTTCAGAAGGACAAAACTGTTAGATAACTCCTTATTCCAGGCCTTCATTTGTAACAAAATCAGTTAGAACGTATATTCTTTTCACGGATACCACTATTGACATTATAGAATGTCTGTACAATTGTTTTATTTAAAAGAATCCCTTTTTGTCCGACATATTTTCATTTATACTAATATTTGTATGCTACTGTTTTCCTTTTGCAGTTTTTGTGTTTCTCTGCTCTGGCGTTTGGAGCTCAAGCGACTGAGGAAGGTTGATAAACAAAAGCAATATAGCCACTTGAAATCAACCGGAATTGTTTGTCTTTCAAGATTTGACTACTCCAGTCAATGACAATATTTTTTTTGCAGATGACTCATACCTGTATATGGAAGCGGAATTTCCGGACTCTGAGGAGACGGAACTAGAATCACTGACCGATGACACAGGTAATGACAAGTTCTTCCTTAGCGAAAAGCACCATAGCAAGCGAAGCATCTCGTTTTTCCTGTTTCTTTTCTTTTCTCTTTTGTATTTGATTCTTTTCTTATTCTATTAAGTTGTTAATAACTACTATTTAAAAAACGAGCAGCAGTGTTTTTCATAGGTTCCATAAATAGCTTCAAAAACTCCAATTTTATATTTTTGTAATTTTTTTTGCTTAATACAAATTGGTGGTTTTTATTCAGCACCCACCGACACTGTTCCATCTTCGAAGCGCCCAAGTAAAACCCCTCATCAGTCATGGTCTCTTTCATGACTGATTTACTAGCATCTCATTTATTAGCCAGATACTAACAGTTCCTAGTGTACAACAATATAGTAGTTATTATAAGAAAAGAAATGTTGGTGAAAAGGCTAATGAGATACCTTCGATGGTAACTCAATTAAGCACTGGACAAGCACCTAATTGTGAAAACGTTGTCATATAAAAATAATTATCGTGCTTTAGTGAATTGGTAAAATTACTAAATAGGGATAAATTATCACTGACCTCGAAAACACTAATAAAACGATAGAATACTAACTATACTGCATATCAACGTACACATTCTCAACTGCATGAACTGCACCCGCTAAATAAACAATGAAACACCTTAACAAGGCCGCATGGATTTGTCCTATTAGAGATTCCATAAATAAATATATTCTTTTTTTCCGTATCCGCTATCCCTCTTTCATTGACATGTTGGTTATCATGTATGTACTTTCAATTCAATTACAGGTTCCTCGAATTTTTCAAGAAATTTTTGTAAGTTCCCACTGTATTTTAGCAAGTCAATATATAAGCCTTAAAAACTGTCGTTTACACACGAATTTCTTCCTTTCTTTATAAGAAATATTTATCATATTCGAAATTCTGAAAAATGATTTATTCTTTCTTCGAAAACTTCATCTCAGTACTAACGGCTAATGGAGTGCATAGAAGAGTACTGAATAAGTCACAGGCCCTCAGGCAACATTTAGAGCAGCACCTATCTGCAGCGTACCGCTGCCGCTAAATATAGTCAATTGAAGAAACGTTGTCGGGTCTAAAAACATACAACATAGAAGAGACCAAGATGGTGTTTGGGATGTCAATAATAATATTCTGATTTATTCATTTACGCTTTGCCTTCGATGCAAAATGACAAAAGCGTGTTCAGGACCTGGGTTGGCGGGCCGTTTGGCTTCGATTTTTTATCGGTTCCAGCTTAAATGAATATCAGAATATAATTATTGACATCCCATGCACCATTTCGGTCTCAGCTTCTATGTTTTTAGACCCGACGACGCTTATTCAGTTGACAATATACAAAGCAAATAGAAGGTCCCGGTTCGAATCCTCATGGAATTTTTCAGTTTTTTCATCTTATTTTGTAGTAAATAATAACTCTTCATGTGTTTGTATGCTTTTTACCCTGGGTTTGAGCCGTTTTGAGCTTTTTTTAAATTGTTTTCCGCCCCACTATACATAGAAGAGGGACAGAAATTAAAAGTTAAAAAAAGCTTAAAACAGCTAGCTCAAGCTTAATATCAAACAATCCTTAAGTTAAAAAATATGCTCAATTATTATTATTATTGAATAGTTTTTCCCTTTTCATTTTCATTATTCACTGAAACATAAAGTTGAACTTCACTACTAGAGGCTAACTCGATAACGTCTGAGTTTACTTAGTCTTTAGGCACTACCTCACTAAAACACCATCTTTATACTTTAGTTAATTTAACATAATATCCATAAGAAATTATTATTGGTAAATGTCCTGTAAAATGTGTGTAAATAAACTGATTCTGATACTGATTCTGATTCTATCTGGCCGTACGCTGATAGGCGCTGTTCTAAATGACTGCCTGGGGTGCCTGTGAATAAGTCAGCCACCTTGGCTTGTGAACGAAAGGAAAAGAAATATGTAGAAACAGGTGACCAACTTATTCACCACAGGAAGACCGTAGACACAGTTTGATGGGGTGGGAGGCAGTATTCTTCGTTTGCAACAATCAGTTGAAAATGAGGTTAAATAACAAGGATTGTTTATTACACGTTAGTATGATAGGTAATTCAGTGTTTTATAACCAATTAAGCCCCCATGACAAAACTCCAAACTTGTTAGCATCGAACTCCAAATAACAGAATCTATGGAATGATAGATGGATCAGTGAATATGAATATTTTTTACAGCAAGACCTTGCATTCCTGACTGTTTCAATGGTGGATCAAAAGTCTGTCAAAGCAGTGGAAGGCATTACTGCATTTGCCTTGGAGGATACACTGGAAATCGTTGTCAGTTCCGTAAGCACTGATGATCAATTTCTGTATTAATCATAAAAACATTTCAACTTCCCAATAGACGACTTTCAAAAATGGCGGCCTAGTACATGAGACCCGGAGGCCACAAAGGCCTTGTTACCAGAAAATAAGAGTGGCGAAACTTCTATTTCTATTAAACATGATGTGTTCCTCTTCCTTTTGAAATAACTATTTTCTGTGCATTTTACAGGATATACTTAGGCTCATTTGATGCCATGATAATTTTGAGGCCTTTCTGGCCTCGTACTCGTGAACAATGAGCCCGCCATTTTTGAAAGTCGTCTATTGTCTTCTACCGTATTTCAGTCGAATGTGAGTCCATGCTCTGTCTAATAAGCGCTGCGTGGCTCAAATCCACAGATCAATATACTCCATTATCAGCAACAGCATCGTCGTCATCATTATACCCATTACAAATATTGTTACTTCGACAAATATCAGCGGTCGTCGACCAACATGGCGGCAATGTCTAAAGCTCCAGTTTTTCTGTTCTGTTTAGCTATATATTTTAATTTTGTCACACTCAAAATGGACCAGAAAGTTAATTTGAAGGTTCAATGTCAATCCTGTTATGATATCTCGCCGTCACTAGCGAATATCAATCAAAACACTGCATGTTATTTCCACGTTTTAAGCTCCTGTCGATCGGCCATCTTGGATAAATTGTTATCTTTAAACCATACTGACCCAGGGCTAAATATACTCAGCTTAATCGTCCTATGTGGCGATGTGGCACCAAATCCTGGTCCTATTTGGAAACATCCTTGTGGCGTTTGCCAAAAACCAGTCAAAGCCAACCAAAAAGGCCTCCAATGTGATAACTGCGATTCCTGGTACCACACAAAATGCTGTGCCGTTGGGGATGAAATATACTATGCCTTGGCCAACACTTCCTGTTCTTGGATTTGCTGTTCTTGTGGATTACCTAATTTCTCAAGCTCATTGTTCATGTCTAAGGATTTATCTACACCAAACCCGTTTGATTCATTGTCCTCAGCTTTTGAGTCTGATGATCTTCTTGCCAGCACGCCGATCCTACAAAAGCCAACTCAAGGATTCAACTTCAGGTTGTCTTCCTTTGCTGGTCATCTCAAGTTCCTAACAGTGAACTGCAGAGGGCTGAAAAGCTCCAACAAGAGATTACAACTGCATGACTTAATTATTGCTCATGATCCTGATGTTATTTTTGGAACTGAATCTCACTTAGACTCAACTATTAGTTCTGCTGAAATCTTCCCTAGTCGGTATATTGCTTACAGGAAAGATAGAAATATCAATGGAGGAGGTGTTTTTATAGCACTAAAGAACAACATCATTGCTACACCTGTTGACTCGATGGACTTAGACTGTGAAGTTCTCTGGCTTAACCTTCTCACCAACAGAGGAAATCCATTGTACATTGGGGTCTTCTATCGTCCACCCGACAATAATCTTGTGCCATTGGAAAATCTTCAGACCTCGTTGGACTCACTGACTAATGGTAGAACCCTCCCTAACGTCTTCTTGTCTGGTGACTTTAACCTTCCAGGTATTGATTGGAACAGTTACTCTGTGGTTTCAAACCCACAATATGGAGCTAATGTCAACTCGGTATTTCTTGATATAGTCAACCAATTCTCTCTGAGCCAATGCCAGTTGGAACCCACTAGAGGGCCAAACATCCTTGACCTTGTGTTTACCACTAACAGTAATCTGTTTATAAGTTCCTCAGTCCTACCTGGAATGAGTGACCATGACGTCGTTCTATCCTATATTAAATACATTATCAAGTTATCCAAGAAAGCTAGTCATAAAATCTATCTTTATGACAAAGGGGATTTGGATGGTCTTCGCTGTTATCTTTCAGACCATTTTGTATCATTTGAACAGGAGTTCTCCCTAACTGGCAATATTGAGGATTTGTGGCAGTCTTTTACATCAATCTTATGGAAAGGTATTGAGAAATTTATTCCTTCAAGAATATCCAAAACAAGACATGATGCGCCATGGATATCTCGATCTTTGAAACGACTGATCAGAAAGAAACAGAGACTCTATAACAAGGCAAAATCTACAAAGTGCACTAGGGACTGGTCTGCCTTTAAGTCCTTTAGGAAGTCTGTGAAAACCAAGATTAAGGCAGTTCATGACCAATATGTACTTGATCTATTAGACGACTCTACTTGTAATGGGACAGACCCTAATAATTATAAAACAGGAAAAAGGTTCTGGCGATATATTAGATCAAAAAAGAGAGACCCAGTTAATGTGCCACCCCTGAAAGTCAATGGAACTGTATATTCAGATGATAAGATTAAAGCAAACATACTGAATGATCAATATTGTTCAGTATTCACCAAAGAAGCAAACTCCGGGTTACCTACCCATGGTACTAGTCCTTTCCCAGACATTGACTTTGACTCTTTCGCTATCACTAGATCTGGCATCGAAAAGCTACTACAGAGACTAAATCCCAAGAAAGCTTGTGGCCCTGATTTATTATCCTGTCGTGTGTTAAAGGAAACTAGTACCCAATTAGCTCCCTATCTTTGGTGCATCTTCTCACTGAGCCTCCAATCTGGTCAGCTTCCTTCTGATTGGTTAAACGCCAATATTACTCCAGTGTTTAAAAAAGGAAAACGCAATGACCCAGGAAACTATCGCCCAGTTGCTCTAGCCTCAGTCCTCTGTAAAACCTTGGAACACATCTTATACAAGGCCATCATGAACCATCTTGAGAAGTATAATGTCTTATCTGATTGCCAACATGGATTTAGACAAGGGAGATCCTGCGAGACACAACTTGTAACAACTCTAGAGGACATTGCCCTAAACATGGACAGCGGAATTCAAACGGATATGTTGATATTGGATTTCTCCAAAGCCTTTGACGTTGTTCCCCATCAGCGCCTGCTAGCAAAGTTAGAGTTCTATGGGATTAGAGGAAAGATCCTAGCCTGGATATCCAACTGGCTAACTCAAAGACATCAAAGAGTAGTTGTCAATGGTGAACACTCCAAATCTTCAAAAGTTCTATCTGGTGTCCCACAAGGAACTGTTCTAGCCCCTCTCTTCTTCTTGCTGTTTGTCAACGATATTGGTGACAACCTCTCTGCCAAGACCAACCTACGCTTATTTGTTGATGACACAGTACTCTACAGACCAATAACTACTGAAGATGATGCAAAAACTTTGCAAAATGACTTATCCCAACTCTTTTTGTGGGCCAACAAATGGCAACTTAAATTTAATCTAAAAAAATGTAACATAATGCGATTTACTAGGGCTGCTTTTCCCATTAGTTTGTCTTATGAAGTAGAGGGGATTAGTCTTCCTGTGGTAACACACCACCCTTACTTAGGTGTAGAATTGTCAAATAATCTTAGTTGGGATCACCATATATCTATTATAACTAAGAAAGCCAATCAGATTCTTGCTTTCCTCCGTAGAAACCTAGGTAGTTGTCCTGTTAAGGTCAAAGAAAAAGCCTATTTCACTTTAGTTAGACCGCATTTAGAATATGCTTGTAGTAGTTGGGATCCCTATCTTTCTAAACATATCCTGGAAATAGAAAAAGTTCAACGTAGGGCAGCCCGTTGGGTCAAATCCTGTTACTCTAGAAGTCCCGGGGTGGTCTCTAACCTATTAAAAGAGCTTGACTGGACCTCGCTCCAGAGACGCAGATTAAATGCTAGACTCCACCTTATGTGGAAAGCTGTAAATAATATAATAGGCCTTAAGGTACCTGACTACATTAAGCCCAAAGAAAGGATAACACGGCAGTATAGCGCTAAGAAGTTGATTCAACCTTCCTCACTTAGAAATTTGTACAAATATAGTTTTCTGGCTAGAACCATAAGGGTTTGGAATACACTCAGTAAGCCAGTAATTGAATCTAAGTCTTATGACGGATTTAAGCAAGCTATAAATAACTTAGCTATTTAATTTATTCCCAATTCAATTTAATCCAATTTAAGAATAACACCTATTAATTTATTAATATTATTATTATTATTTATTTCCATATTTTTTCAAGCTGTGAGCTATAGACAATCTGACCACATCTATGTAATGGGAAACCTTTATTGTTACTTCGATAAACATTATACCCAACATCGTCATCATCATTAATATTTATAAAATCTGCTACTAACACAAACCTATCAACATCAAATTAAAAGTGTAACTAACTTTTTATTTGTTTGTTTTCCTCAGGAATTCCCACGTGTAAGTTACCGACTGACAGCAAGCTACGGTCATTAAGCATATTATATGAGAATTAACCATGTATACTATAATTCAAGTTAACTGACTGACTGACGGACTGACGGACTGACGGACTGACGGACTGACGGACTGACGGACTGACGGACTGACGGACTGACGGACTGACGGACTGACGGACTGACGGACTGACGGACTGACGGACTGACGGACTGACGGACTGACGGACTGACGGACTGACGGACTGACGGACTGACGGACTGACGGACTGACGGACTGACGGACTGACGGACTGACGGACTGACGGACTGACGGACTGACGGACTGACGGACTGACGGACTGACGGACTGACGGACTGACGGACTGACGGACTGACGGACTGACGGACTGACGGACTGACGGACTGACGGACTGACGGACTGACGGACTGACGGACTGACGGACTGACGGACTGACGGACTGACGGACTGACGGACTGACGGACTGACGGACTGACGGACTGACGGACTGACGGACTGACGGACTGACGGACTGACGGACTGACGGACTGACGGACTGACGGACTGACGGACTGACGGACTGACGGACTGACGGACTGACGGACTGACGGACTGACGGACTGACGGACTGACGGACTGACGGACTGACGGACTGACGGACTGACGGACTGACGGACTGACGGACTGACGGACTGACGGACTGACGGACTGACGGACTGACGGACTGACGGACTGACGGACTGACGGACTGACGGACTGACTGACGGACTGACTGACTGACTGACTGACGGACTGACTGACTGACTGACTGACTGACTGACTGACTGACTGACTGACTGACTGACTGACTGACTGACTGACTGACTGACTGACTGACTGACTGACTGACTGACTGACTGACTGACTGACTGACTGACTGACTGACTGACTGACTGACTGACTGACTGACTGACTGACTGACTGACTGACTGACTGACTGATGAATTTATGGTTGTATGAATGGAATGATGGGACTTGTTTTTATGGTCATATGGAAGCAGAAACGGAAGGATACACGCAGACTCAATATACACTATTCATTGTCTTGTTTTACACATACATGAGAAATGCTACACTGAGTCTGCATATGTTGCATGCTTCCGATTCTGCTTCCTCCTCGTGCGCTCGTGAAAACTAGTCCACAGATGAATCAATGAATATGAATTTGAGATATAGTCGAGTTTTCTTATTTTTTACAGCACGACCTTGCATTCGTGACTGTTTCAATGGTGGATCTAAAGTATGTCGTAGCAATGGAAGGCATTACTGCATTTGTTTTGGAGGATACACTGGAAATCGTTGTCAGTTCCGTAAGTAAAGATCAACTGATGTCTGTATTAAATCATAAAACTTCCAAACTCAATGATACCGTATTTTTAGTTGAATGTGAGTCCATGCTGTTTCCGAGCTTAAGGTGACTCAATAGAAATTCAGGAGGCATTCGGCCTTGACAAACTTTTGGTCATTTCTAAACAGTGGGGTCAGATTTTGTTGAAATTACTCCAAAAATAGTTCCCCTCAACAAAATCGCTTAAGGCCAATGTGTAGCTGGACAATTGGAGTAAAAGTTCCTAAAAAGCTATTGAAATTGAATGCGATCCTAAAAAGTTGTGACCAAAAGTTTGTCAAGGCGGAATGCCTCCTGAGTTTCTATTGAGTCACCTCAACACGAATCTTACGTCAGTGGTAATTTATTCCAGTTTGTTAAATTTACTAATTTACTAAAGTTTAATATGACAACGTTTTTGCAATTATCTGTATCTTAGGAACTAATTATAATGCATATCAACGTACACATTCTCAACTGCATGAACTGCACCCGCTAAATAAACAATGAAACACCTTAACAAGGCCGCATGGATTTGTCCTATTAGAGATTCCATATCATAAATAAATACATATTAAATACATGTATATTCTCTTTTTCCGTATCTATCCCCCTTTCATTGACATGTTGGTTATCATGTATGTACTTTCAATTCAATTACAGGTTCCTCGAACTTTTCAGGAAATTCTTGTAAGTTCCCACTGTATTTTAGCAAGTCAATAAGCCTTAAAAACTGTCGTTTACACACGAATTTCTTCCTTTCTTTATAAGAAATATTTATCATATTCGAAATTCTGAAAAATGATTTATTCTTTCTTCGACAACTTCATCTCAGTACTAACGGCTAATGGAGTGCATGGAAGAGTGCTGAATAAGGCCCTCCAGGCAACATTTAGAGCAGCACCTATCTGCAGCGTACCGCTGCCGCTAAATATAGTCAATTGAAGAAAGTAACGTTGTCGGGTCTAAAAACATACAACATAGAAGAGACCAAGATGGTGCTTGGGATGTCAATAATAATATTCTGATTTATTCATTTACGCTTTGCCTTCGATGCAAAATGACAAAAGCGTGTTCAGGACCTGGGTTGGCGGGCCGTTTGGCTTCGATTTTTTATCGGTTCCAGCTTAAATGAATATCAGAATATAATTATTGACATCCCATGCACCATTTCGGTCTCAGCTTCTATGTTTTTAGACCCGACGACGCTTATTCAGTTAACTATATACAAAGCAAATAGAAGGTCCCGGTTCGAATCCTCATGGAATTTTTCAGTTTTTTCATCTTATTTTGTAGTCAATAATACCTTTTCATGTGTTTGTATGCTTTTTATCCTGGGTTTGAGCCGTTTTAAGCTTTTTTAAAATTGTTTTCCGCCCCACTATACATAAAAGAGGGACAAAAATTAAAAGTTAAAAAAGCTTAAAACAGCTAGCTCAAACTTAATATCAAACAATCTTTAAGTTAAAAAATATGCTCAATTATTATTATTATTGAATAGTTTTTCCCTTTTCATTTTCATTATTCACTGAAACATAAAGTTGAACTTCACTACTAGAGGCTAACTTGATAACTTCTGAGTTTACTTAGTCTTTAGGCACTACCTCACTAAAACACCATCTTTATACTTTAGTTAATTTAACATAATATCCATAAGAAATTATTATTTGTAAATGTCCTGTAAAATGTGTGTAAATAAACTGATTCTGATACTGATTCTGATTCTATCTGGCCGTACGCTGATAGGCGCTGTTCTAAATGACTGCCTGGGGTGCCTGTGAATAAGTCAGCCACCTTAGCTTGTGAACGGAAGGAAAAGAATTATGTAGAAACAAGTGACCAACTTATTCACCACAGGAAGACCGTTGACACAGTTTGATGGGGTGGGAGGCAGTATTCTTCGTTTGCAACAATCAGTTGAAAATGAGGTTAAATAACAAGGATTGTTTATTGCACGTTAGTATGATAGGTAATTCAGTGTTTTATATCCAATTAAGCCCCCATGACAAAACTCCAAACTTATTAGCATCGAACTCCAAATAACGGAATCTATGGAATGATAGATGGATCAGTGAATATGAATATTTTTTACAGCAAGTCCTTGCATTCCTGACTGTTTCAATGGTGGATCAAAAGTCTGTCAAAGCAGTGGAAGGCATTACTGCATTTGCCTTGGAGGATACACTGGAAATCGTTGTCAGTTCCGTAAGCACTGATGATCAATTTCTGTATTAATCATAAAAACATTTCAACTTCCCAATAGACGACTTTCAAAAATGGCGGCCTAGTATATGAGAACGAGGCCACAAAGGCCTTGTTACCAGAAAATAAGCGTGGCGAAACTTTTATTTCTATTAAAGATGATGTGTTCCTCTTCCTTTTGAAATAACTATTTTCTGTGCATTTTACAGGATATACTTAGGCTCATTTGATGCCATGATAATTTTGAGGCCTTTCTGGCCTCGTTCTCGTGAACAATGAGCCCGCCATTTTTGAAAGTCGTCTATTGTCTTCTACCGTATTTCAGTCGAATGTGAGTCCATGCTCTGTCTAATAAGCGCTGCGAGGCTCAAATCGACAGATCAATCTATTCCATTATCAGCAACAGCATCGTCGTCATCATTATATCCATCATCGTCATCATCATTAATATTTAAAATCTGCTACTAACACAAACCTATCAACATCAAATTAAAAGTGTAACTAACTTTTTATTTGTTTGTTTTCCTCAGGAATTCCCACGTGTAAGTTACCGACTGACAGCAAGCTACGGTCATTAAGCATATTATATGAGAATTAATCATGTATACTATAATTCAAGTTAACTGACTGACTGACGGACTGACGGACTGACGGACTGACGGACTGACGGACTGACGGACTGACGGACTGACGGACTGACGGACTGACGGACTGACGGACTGACGGACTGACGGACTGACGGACTGACGGACTGACGGACTGACGGACTGACGGACTGACGGACTGACGGACTGACGGACTGACGGACTGACGGACTGACGGACTGACGGACTGACGGACTGACGGACTGACGGACTGACGGACTGACGGACTGACGGACTGACGGACTGACGGACTGACGGACTGACGGACTGACGGACTGACTGAATTTATGGTTGTATGGATGGAATGATGGGACTTGTTTTATGGTCATATGGAAGCAGAAACGGAAGGATACACGCAGACTCAATATACACTATTCATTGTCTTGTTTTTACACATACATGAGAAATGCTACACTGAGTCTGCATATGTTGCATGCTTCCGATTCTGCTTCCGCCGTCGCGCGCTCGTGAAAACTAGTCCACAGATGAATCAATGAATATGAATTTGAGATATAGTCGAGTTTTCTTATTTTTTACAGCACGACCTTGCATTCGTGACTGTTTCAATGGTGGATCTAAAGTATGTCGTAGCAATGGAAGGCATTACTGCATTTGTTTTGGAGGATACACTGGAAATCGTTGTCAGTTCCGTAAGTAAAGATCCGCAACTGATGTCTGTATTAAATCATAAAACTTCCAAACTCAATGATACCGTATTTTTAGTTGGATGTGAGTCCATGCTGTTTCTAATAAGAACCCAACAACAATATCTTGGCAACTTTTCCGATTTCGAACAGCTTTACTTATTTCAAGTAACTTTAAATTGAAACGAATTTTTTAAGTACTAGCTAAAATTGGTCTCGGCCGCTTTATGGGACATAATACAGTTCATAAATAGCGTGTAGTGTTACACTAGGGTTCAGAATTTGTTTGTGTTCTGGCTTGTGGAGCAGTGGTCTGTGGTTATTTAAAAAGGCGATTCAAGTGTTCATTGGTCAGCAGCTACTTCACAAAAGCTAAAAATGGCGGACAAAGAATTCATCATGTTCGAGTGACTCTGAAACTTTAAGATTTTAGAACAAATTTTGAGTAACTTTAGATTTTTTTAAGCGAATTTCCGAGAATTGTTGTGCATGTCTGGACAACTGCGTAGGGTTTTGATGTTCTCATTGGACTTTGAACCAATTTGATTGACGCATCCCAAACCAGTACACTTGAATTCAACTGCATTTCCATCTCGTGCTCCGATCCAGTTTACACGGTTCCGCCGGATCTTATGACACAAATTATAAAGTAGTACGTTTGTTTGCAGTTCTGTGTAACTGATAGTTCTGAGCCAAATTCAAATGAATTTCTTTTGTTCTCAACAAAAATGAAACTGTGGTAGTTTGATGGAACACGCATTTCTCATCGCATTTCCTAGCCTTGAACAAATCTATCATCGGGAACATATTTAATATTGACCAATTGTAGGCAATATTATTAGAACACGCTTTCAATAATTAATAACCAATCAGCGGTCGTAGCCCGAAAGCGTGACTTAGCCAGTGTTGAGCTTGACTAAACTCATATTACAACTTTTCTAGTGGAGCTGCTGCATCAGTCAACCGGCGCAGTGTTCCATGGGCTTGGCGAGCATGTCTCCTCAGACAATTATTTCCAAAACGTAACGCGAGCCATAGCTCTAACACCCTGGGTATCCACAACTGCGATTCACAACTCCATCTTATATCTTTTCCAGCATAAAGTACATCATCACAATCATCATCAACCAAAGGTTGCTACTGTAAGACCTATAAAACTCTACCAATCGCAAATTATCTGTATATCTTACTAGACTTCGGTTTTCTTTTCCAGGAATATTTCCTATAAACACGACTCCTAGGCCTTTTACACGTAAGTTACAGACAGCAAGATAATAAAATAATTGATGTAAATATACTTGCTGATCGACTGACTGACTGACTGACTGACTGACTGACTGACTGACTGACTGACTGACTGACTGACTGACTGACTGACTGACTGACTGACTGACTGACTGACTGACTGACTGACTGACTGACTGACTGACTGACTGACTAGCTAGCCTCCATGGCAGTCGTTTCCTGTAGTTCTCTCTCGTTCCCACCCTGCAACGTCTGCGCACTCAAGCGAGATTTTGTGTTCACCGTTTAATCAGAATGTACCTCTCGATCATTTTCTGGGAGGTATTTAGTATGCAAAAAACATTTCTATTCAAGATATCTGACTAGAGTGAATGTTTAGATCTATCGCCGGCCTAGAAATTTGTTAAGTATTTGAAACTATAGAGCCATATAAACCATCAACACCAAGCTACTCGGAATTTGTTATTTTGCATTTTGCAAATTTGCATTATAATGTTTGATGACCAAATACGATCAAACATTGCATGTTTGATGATCTAACATTTTGTCCTTCGGCCACCTTGTTTGGTGGTGTTTGATGTTGTTGGATTGAGCATCAAACTTGTTTTTAATTGGTAGAATTTGAACTCCATCAAACATTCAGTCAAACAACATCAAACATATCTTTTGTTCTCGTGCTTGATGGGTAATGTTGGATTCGTTTGGCCGGCCAAAACGAACATGTTTGATGTGCGCATGCATACTACGCTTGCTTACATATTCCCTCGTATCCATAGATACGGTCCAATTTTATAGCCCATAGTATTTTTGATCGCTGTTGTTTGCGGCGATGTTTGATGCCGTTTGCATGCCGCCCGTAAAAATGTTCGAGGACCAAATAATGTTGGATCACTAACCGTTTGGCCGGGCCGTTAATGATATAGTGGCCGCTCATCGTCTTGACTGTGTTAAGATCAGCGGCATCCAACTTTGCCGGGGCAATAAGGTTAGGAGAGAAAAGGCACGTTACAGAATGGGAGGTGGGGTCAAAATAAACTCCGCTGCGCTAGCTTTCTTGGCGTAACTAAAATTAAGACTTATTATTCTTTAACAGCAAGACCAACAAGATCTAGAAGACAACACATTGTTGTGAGGTGTTTATTAGTAGCAAATAGTCCGGCCTAATATCCATCTTAACTTTTAATCATAGTGTTGCAATGATTACGATATAGCATTCATTTATTCATTCACTCATTAATTCATTTGTTCATTCATTCATTTGTTTGTTGTCTGTTTGTGTGTTTGTTTGTTTGCCTTTGCTTGTTTGTTTACTTTTTTGGGTATTTCTGCTTGCTTGCTTGTTTGTTCACTTGTCTCATTTGGTAATTTGTGGTCGGTCGGTCGGTTGGTTGCTTTGCGAGCTAGTTAGTCAGCATATTATCAGATTATATTGAATAATTAGGATTGAATGAACAACCAAATGAACGTAAAAATGCTTTGCACCATCACGTGACGGCAGCCATGACAGGAGGCAGGAACTGGATTAATCTGGTTTACATGAGAAAGAGTTCAGTTTCCCAGGGGGGGAAGACTCTACTGTTGTGCCTCCTGTCATGGCTGTCATCACGTGACGGTGCAAGGCCTCTATACTAATTCTTATTCGCTTATTTCTTCTTCCAGGATCCTTTGGAAGCTTTTGGGAACCCTTAAGAATATCATTGAAGCGGTAAGAGCTAGTTACTGAATCAACAATATAAACTAATTTATAATTTGAATTTGAATTTGGAATGATATCTCTCGGACGCTGTTAGAAATAATTACTGAGCTATAAATTCGCTATATTTCAATATATAATTTGATCATTAGCGTAAAGTTTGGTATCGAACGTACTTATAATTTTTTTTTTTCTCCTAGCTCCTCCTCACTGTTTTTTGTTTTTTTGTTGTTGTTTTTTTGTTTTGTTTTTGTTGTTGTTGTTGTTGTTTGTTCATTGTTTTGTTTTTAACTCTTCTTAGCCTCCTTCTTATCCTTTTTTTAACCTATTACCAGCAAATTATTCTTTAATTTTTCGCTATTTTTTCGCAATCTATTAGGTCTTTTAGGACAATCCTCTCGACTACGGCAACCCTCTTAGGCCTACTCAACCTACTTTCCGTGTGGCGTTCTCAGTTCTAAATCTAGTTAAAGTTATTTCGATGAATAACTCTGAATGCCTAGGGAACATGTAGGGATCCTAAATCAAACCATCAGTTTCAAATCTATCTAGACAATTAACTTTCCATGTATTTCTTTAATTTGGTACGGGACATGGTTGGTAGGGTGTCTAAACAAGGCCCAAGAAATGGCTGGATCAATTAAATTGCTTTTTTACCTCACGATATCCAGCTGTCAATCAATGGTGAATATATACGTATTTATATATTACTAGAAGCATTATATTCCTGTCGAGGATACTTTTTTACAAGAGACATGATACAAACTTCTTTGGATAAACTAACCTGGCCACTATTATTTACAACAGAACGACATTGTACTTCTTCAGTACAATCTATTGAGTCACTTTGCGATGTCGGAAGACATCACGGAAGACTTTCTAGAAATAGTTTCAGAAAAGATAAAACCAATAAAATCGGCAACTGTGGGTCAAAAGAAAATCACTAGTCCATGCATGCGCATCGCTGTTATTGACTCTTATTATGCTTAGAACCACGAAACTCCAGTTACAAAGTTAATGTTTCGATCCAATAAATATGTTCACTGAAAAAAAACTTGAGGGTTTTAACTAGATGTTACTGGCTGTTTTGTTGATTTGATGATAATGTTAATAATAATGATGATAATGATCTTATTTTCAGTTTACGATTTTTCTCAAATTTCACGTGCACAAAGACCAAGCAGGTCTTTATAAAAGTAAGTTAAATTCACTATCATAGTTCTGGCCACTTTCACACTAATTTACATTGTGAAATAAACCAAGAGATAATTTACTAAGAGAGGGAAACTCGCGGATTGATGCATGTGTGTGCAATGTGCTTGGCGCTTAAACCGCGGCTACGTACACGAGCGAATTTTTGTTTGCACAGGCGACGCGATTTTTTGAAGTTACCAACTTCGTAGCTACACGAGCGACAAAAGATGGCAGCAAATGCTGGCGATAAAGACGGCGTGACATGGAAGACTGGTTTTCCTAAATAAATATGGTGCACGACAGCCTAGTCCCCAGGCTATCCCGTCTCTCGTTTCAAAACGTGACGTCACAGAGTGACTCCAACGGGAACGCCTAGCGAATAATGCCAAAGCTCAAGATGGCGGACGCTAACTTAATCAGATGCAAATGTGATGCTTTAGAAGATGCTGGTAGCGTCGCAGTTTAATGCTCCCGGATCTCACAAGACACCCTATATGTGAAATTAACTGAATTGAATTCAAAACTCTAACGGTTGTGTGTTCGCATCGATCGAAGCAATACGATAAGTTGCATGTGTTCGGTCTATTCGATTCTCCACTTCGAAGGTAAAATCTCTTAGTAATTAATGGCTATCTATACCGCTAAAATTTCTGGTGAATTGAAATTGCTTTATTTACACAGACTACTGTCACTAGTTGAGTTAAATCCACATATATTTATGCACTTGAAATAAAATAAATCTCCGTCAGATTCTCTGTAATAAATGTAATGTATCTGATATTTATCAAGTTCCCTTTAGCCGCAACAGGGTTCGATTCAAATTTTATTGTAAACAAACTTCACTCAGTTAGTTTTATAATCACTGCTAAAACTGTGATTGTTTGAAAATGTAATAGATTTGAATAAAATGTACTTGTGCGTAGTCTTGACTCAGAAATCCCCTCTACAGTCTATAATCTTCCTATATGCTTTCTTAAAAACATATAAACTCGTAAAAATCCAATTTTTGGTCTATATTGGTGAATGTCGATACTCATTTCACCGAAATTTGTTGGAAAAACTTTAAAAATTCATTCCAAGTTGTTAAGTCAGCTAAAGGTCAGGGACACTGTTGGTCAAATCAGGGACACTTGGTCAAATCAGGGACACTTTTGGCATTATTCGCTAGGCGTTCTCTCGCGCTTACGCGCTCGCCCCAGGTCTCGCTCGCGCTTCGCGCTCGCAGAGGAACGCCTGGGTACTAGGCTGGGTTCACGAAACTGTAACGTTGGTGATATGATGTTGAAAAATTCTGTCGCCTGTGTAAGATCGCTCGTGTAGCCACGGCCTTAAGGTCATTTTTATTAACAGGAAGTAAACGCCATGTAGCGCGAGCAAGGCATCGCATCAACTTTGCGTTCTATGATCTCTTGCATTACTAAGCAATATACACAGACTCAGTAGAGTGATCGCACTTAACCCGTGAAATTGTGCTAGCTAAATAATGCTAAATAGCATTATTAAACAATGGAAAACAAAGGATTTTATACTTTTTAGTACAAAGTAGAGATTGTACTTTTTCGCGGATTAAGTGCGATCACTCTAATGTACTGCTCATTAGCGGTATATATATTTCCCCAACAACTAGCCTTTGTAAAAATTCTGTGTGTTGCTTGTGTTTCTTTGTCCGGCTATTTTGAACCAAGGCATGGCAAATAAGGTGTTTACCTACTGTTTTTGACTGTTACACCAAGATTTTTTGAACGGTCTTTACAATATTTTTCTCTAACTCGATCAAACTGAGGTTCTCACCAACAGTCACCCTTTGTCTGAAGTGATGTACGTTTTATTGGTGTACGCGTTGTCATAGCAACGATAAACAAGAAGTATTGAAATCACTGAAACTTAAGGTGGCCCGTACCTATTGATTTGTTTGTCAGACATAATTTTTAATCGCGTCTTTTTACATCAAAACCTTGTCCGATTTCTGAGAAATTTGCAGCCATTTGTCTACAAGCCTTGAAATTTGTACCGGTAATTATTTTTCTGAGAATTAGATCAAATAATTTGAGATATCAGACGATTTTTAAAAGTAGCTTTTTGAGAAAAATTGGTCATAAATCCAAAATTCCAAGGTGAATTTTTTCCCTATTTTGTTAATCAAGTATAAAGGCATAGAGGACTACATACAACATGTATCGCGCCAATTTAATCCTTAGAAGTTGCGATACAAAATTTGCGCTGCCTGTTACAACGCAAAATTATGTATTCAAAACTACCGCCAATATCTCAACAAAATTTCAAAAACAGCGAAAACAATATCTGCTATAAGAAAGACAAATACCTATTGTAACTTGTGAACAAAATATTCAGAGACGAGAGGCTAAACGCCAATGTTATCCTCAAGCAAACTTGGGGAGTAATTTTTGTGACCATGAGGTGAACGTTAATTGCGAATTTGTATTCCTTCGACTTCTACAAATTCTGTCGCATTGTTTCCTGAAATTTTCTAGGTATGGGATAGAACAAGATGTTAACATACCTGTTGCCAAGTGTCGTTGTCTTTGCTGCACTAGGTATAATTCAGTAAGCTTCAAAAGTAAGCAACTACATCGAGTCGACGTTGGAGCTGCCAAGGTAAAACCCTCATGATTTGTTAATTCATTCAAAACAACACTTTACTATCTGTTCCAAAATTCCGACTCGATGTAGTTGCTTACTTTTGAAGCTTACTGAATTATACCTAGTGCAGCAAAGACAACGACACTTGGCAACAGGTATGTTAACATCTTGTTCTATCCCATACCTAGAAAATTTCAGGAAACAATGCGACAGAATTTGTAGAAGTCGAAGGAATACAAATTCGCAAAGTTCACCTCGTGGTCACAAAAATTACTCCCCAAGTTTGCTTGAGGATAACATTGGCGTTTAGCTTCTCATCTCTGCATATTTTGTTCACAAGTTACAATAGGTATTTGTCTTTCTTATAGCAGATATTGTTCTCGCTGTTTTTGAAATTTTGTTGAGATATTGGCGGTAGTTTTGAATACATAATTTTGCGTTGTAACAGGCAGCGCAAATTTTGTATCGCAACTTCTAAGGATTAAATTGGCGCGATACATGTTGTATGTAGTCCTCTATGCCTTTATACTTGATTAACAAAATAGGGAAAAAATTCACCTTGGAATTTTGGATTTATGACCAATTTTTCTCAAAAAGCTACTTTTAAAAATCGTCTGATATCTCAAATTATTTGATCTAATTCTCAGAAAAATAATTACCGGTACAAATTTCAAGGCTTGTAGACAAATGGCTGCAAATTTCTCAGAAATCGGACAAGGTTTTGATGTAAAAAGACGCGATTAAAAATTATGTCTGACAAACAAATCAATAGGTACGGGCCACCTTAAATACTGAGCGCTTTTGATAAGATCCAGTATCGTTTAGAAAGACTAAATATATGACTTGAAAGCTTTTCAAAATCTTCATCTTATATTTTGATGTCTTGAATGTTTTGTGGATTATCTCATTCATAAATTTGAGAACAGCATTAAGGAGCTGTTAAACTTGAGGACGAGTTGTACCTCGTAAAGGTTATCCTGACCACTACCAATAAAGGTAATAATTGTTGCACTTTATTTGAAGGAGAAGTTGTCACAATGATGCACAAAGTGGATCTTCATGCTCAACGACTCGAAGATTCACGTGACCCAGAAGTTCTTCGAGTTAAAAAAGACATCAGCGAAACACGCCTGCGTGCTCGAGCGGTAGTCAAGAAGCTGGATGAGTTCATGGAAAGGTATTGGGGAACTTTAATAAGGAACCCAAAACAACGACAATACGGACGTCACGCGTACACAATTTTTTGCGTGCACGCCGTCACCGATTAGGTTCCCGTTCCCGCTACAAAGCCAGTTGAGGCTTTCTCATGAGGACGGCGCACGCGTACGTGAAAGAACATACGCATGACGTCCGTGTCGATGTTGTTTTTTGTTGTTTGATTAAAGGTCCATAATATGTTAATTATCCCCGGGAATCCTAGTATATTTCGATCTTCGCAATCTCCTTCGACGACTAGCTAAGATAAGTGATCAAGCGAGCAAGGTCGGTGAATGGCTAGGCCTTCAGGCTTCCCTCCTTGCTTGCTTCCTCCTTCCTTACAATTCCTTCCTTCCTTCCTTCCTTCCTTCCTTCCTTCCTTCCTTCCTTCCTTCCTTCCTTCCTTCCTTCCTTCCTTCCTTCCTTCCTTCCTTCCTTCCTTCCTTCCTTCCTTCCTTCCTTGGCATCCTTCCTTGGCATCCTTCCTTGGCATCATTCCTTGGCATCCTTCCTTGGCATCCTTCCTTCCTTTCGCCCTTCCTTCGTTTCTTTCTTACTTCCTCCCTTCCTTCTTTGACTTTTTCTTAGTCACTTATTTCCTTTTCTTCCTCGATTTTTCTCCGTTCTTTCTTTTTACTACATAGATTATAAGATTAAAATCGCTCAATCATCGAATATACGTTCATAGTGAGTAAAAGTTAATTCAAATATGATTTTTATTGCAGGTCAGAGGAAATGTAAAACTCAGCTAAAAAGGAAGCAAGCACCGACCTCAGGATAAATGAAGCGTTCGACGAAAATTATGCCTTAAAGATAAAAGCTAGATTAGGCTAATCAAAAGAACTGTTAAATAAAAACGTTTATAAAAAAACCTATATAGAATTTTTTGATTTTTCTGATTTACTTGCACCGCTTGTCTTGCCTGCATACAAGAGCGGTCACTTAATGTATACTAAGACCTTTTGAACGAGATCTTTATATTTAGCTTTCTATATGTATTCAATATTCACAGGAAATTTTCGACTATATAATGCCGGAGTTATCGTAAATGAACACTGTATCATATTTAAGCAAAATTTAGTCAATTAGGATAAAGCATCAAAGGCTACGTACGTCTTTCCGTACTAAACTGATCCGGATTAGTTTATAAAGACGTAGCCTTTGACACGCAAATGCCCTTAATTTGCCCTAGCAATTAGTATTTTGGGGATAGGTCAGGAAAAAAAAACAATATACCAAAGTTTATGCACCGTACCTACCCAAAATAATCGGTTGCCATGCAACAAAAAGGTTGTTCGTGCAAATCGGGTTTTTGCCGCTCACTCGGCAAGACTTTTTCATTCCGTAAGACATTTACTTTCACTCAGAACTTAGAACGTTAACTTTGCTAATTATACCCAATTTGTGGCTTAATTATCGAATTGAATCAGATTTATGTTTAATTCATATCCTCTTACTCGTCTAAGGCTGTTTTTCGAAATTTCTTCGAGATTTTTTCTTCTTCTAAAAATGGAATCAAAATCCTGGAAAAATAAAACTTGTGTCCTAGCTGTTGCTACGCATATACAATCATATTAACTATATATACGGAGACTGCCCGGCATGCCCTTGTTCGTATTACTGCTACAATTTTGATCGTTCCTGACCTGTTTCTCTGTTTCCCGTTTGTAGTAACAATACCCATACCAATTAACCAGTCGATTCAATTCTTTTGGAGAAACCAGGCCCAACATTTATATACTACGTATAGACCTTTAGCGTAATATTATTTCAGCCTAAAATATTTTCAATCGCGGTTGAGGCTAGCACCCCAGTACTATTGCATCTTGTTCGCTGGCATTGAATTGCACTTTAAGACATTTCCTTACTTCTTTTTAATTCAAAGATATTTTAGTGATTTGCAATTGTTCGCTCTGAAATTTTGCAATTGCTTTGATCTTTCAGTTGATCTTTAATCGTTTTAATTGAAAATAGCCTAACTAATTACAGCAATGGATGGTCAAGGTTTAAATTTTGGTAGTAGGTATGGTGGTACTTTTTACAGAAGCCTTAAGCATTGTGGTCTGTAAATACGTGATGGCTTTGCTTTGAAGGTGAGCCTGACATCGAAATAAAAATGCGCATAAAATCTTGAGAAAAGTCTATAAATGCGTGCTTTATCTTTAGTTTAATTGAACATGCTTCAAATCAAATATGAGTAAAGTATTCGAAGAAAAGCCGCTACATACCAATTTTAATATAATTTGTGTTGAGCACGAGAAATAGCTGAGTGTCAACATCAATATAATTGCATATGTAGGAGGTCAATAACCGGTATTCTTTGTATAAGAGCGGTTCGTCACGTTATTGACACCATAATACAATATATATAGCAGTCTTATTTGGAACAAACATTTACAAAGCTGAAAGGCCTTGAACTGGTGTCTCGTTAATAAAGCATTTTGTGCAATAATGTTTTCCTGACGTGTGACACTTTTTTTTCAGCTGGCTCTGTGTCCACTGTTGGAAATTAAAAAAGGACACGATCCCATTTTCGAAGGCACACTTTTTTAAAACAACATTTGTCAAATATGATCATGACAATCACATTTGCAACTCAACTCAAAGGTTTATACATCGACAATTAAGGTAATTCCGTAGAAATAAAACTAAACATGGAATTCTCATAAAACTTTATAAAGTAATGATTTTTGAGTTGCTTATTCCAAAAATGAAATAAAAATATGGGAGTCACCGTAGCCGTTTTTGTGCTAGATTGCTTTAAAGTACACCATCTTTTGTGTCTTGAGGGCTCAAGATTCGAAAATTAAAATCGCGCCAAAAAAAATTAATTTCTTGAACCTGAGCAGTGCTAGCTGACTAATATGAGCTCATTTTCTCTCTTTGAGCAATAGCCTAGTATTACGATGATTGTTGTAAAAATGCGTTTGCTACAAGAAAGAAGGTAAAATTGGTTGATAGTACGTGCCCTTGAAGCAGCGTGAACTCACCTTCCGATCGCACGTTTTGGAAAATATCTAAAAAAAACTGGACATGGAATATTGACTATAATTATATATATGATAGAGAACCTCATTACCGTTGATTTTCAAAAACATAAAGAATAGATGCCCGTGATCGTTTCCGCACTACGACGCGCTAAAGTGTGAAACAAGACGTCGTAAACAGCCTGTGACCGAAGAGGACTAAGGCGAGTAGCCTCTTAGAGCGTGTCTACTGTTAAAAACTTCATAAGACCAAAGCTTCCATCATTTTACGTCAAATATATATTTTTTACAATCGAACAAATCAAAATAGGCTGAACTATGCTATGCGCAGTAGCTAGAAATGCGCACTGCAGAACTATACGGAATTACCTTAAAGCTGCTCGGTAAACTTCAGGCCGCTATATTCTAAAACAGCCTATGCCTTTTTCCCGTAACAATTGTTTGCGTGCTTCAGATCGAGCTACATTATATTACATTTATGATCAAAATCAACACGAAAAATTGCAAACACCTTTTACGACATCTTGTATATAGCCAGATATCCAACACGGTGACCCTCACTTTTTTCCCATTTATTTTGACTTGCCTAACAAAAATCTTTAAATGACAGGATTTTAAAGAAATAAATCATGGATGAAATCCAATCAATCCCGAAAACAGAGAAATTAAAACAAAACAAAGCCACGGTGTCGATATTAAACCGTGGGTTTACTATTTAACAAGCTGTTCACAGTATAGGAAAAGAAGAGAATATCATAGATGCAAGATACACAGCTGATTGGATAAACAAACAGTTTTATAATATAAAAAAAACACGCAAATCCTGGAACAGCACATAACAGTTAAAGATGAAGTGGATTATACTTCTAGCACTTGTGGGAGCTATCACTGCTTCTGGCCCTGAAGGTATCTATGAAGTTTATCTTTCTTTTCTTTTCTTTTCTTTTTCTGCTTTTCTTATTCGATATTCTTGTCAGCAGTAAATGTCAATTGCCCATTTCAAATCATGTCAAATCATATTTCTAAAAGACCTAAAATGAAGTGATGCCCAAGTAAAGAATTTATATGAAATAGCATGGGTCTTTGTTATAACTGCTGATCTATTCTTTTCTTCGATCTTTCTTTCACTTTTCTCTCTCTTTCTAGTTTCTCTCTCCTTCTCTCTATTCTTAATTTCTTTCTATATTCCATTCTGTTCATTATTCTTTCGTTTTTCTTCTTCTTCTTCTTTTTCTTCTTCTTCTTCTTCTTCTTCTTCTTCTTCGATTCTTCTTCTTCTTCTTCTTCGATTCTTCTTCTTCTTCTTCTTCTTCTTCTTCTTCTTCTTCTTCTTCTTCTTTTAAGTTGGGAAGTACTTAGGCTTATTTGTGTCATTCTTATTAGTTATTGATTGATATGTTTTTCAGAGCAAAGCATCGAGCCAGATGTTTTTGAAGGTGACATGATTCTTGACCCGGAACAAAAAGCCGCTGCTCTCAATGGCGGTGATGTAGACCAACCACTTGGTCGTGGATCTATTAGAAACAAGAGATGGCCTGGTGGAGTTGTAGTGTATACTATCGAATCACGGCTAGGTAAGATGCCAGTTATTTTATTAATTCCATATTTCGTTATAATTTGAAACAAATTTATTTAATCGTATCTATGATGCCTTAATTCGCCTTGTCTTCACGACTCCTTTTTCTTTTATCGGAGACGATTGTGTCAGTTTCGTTCATTCATTCATGCTATAGGTTCATTCATTCGTTTAATCGTTCGTTCGCTCGTTCGTTCGAATACCTTGTCTGATACCTTGTCTTCACAACTCCTTTTTTCTCTTTTATATATCGTCGATTGCGTCAGTCTTATTCATTCATCCATTCATTTCCTCATTCCCCCGTATATTCTTTCACTCGTTTGTTCGTTCATCCGCTCGTTCATTTGTTTATTCGTAATGCACTTCACAGTTTTTTTGTTTTGTTTAATTCAGCTCGAGACTCTCGTGCCATGTCTGCCATTCGAGCAGGAATGCAGGAGTGGACGTCCAAGACTTGCATTCGATTCAAACAAAAGACCAATGAACGAGCATATGCATACTTCAAGATTGGATCAGGGTATAGTAACTACTACTCTAAAATTTCACTTACCTTCAAACTCTAGATCTAGAAAAAAAGGCTCAATTTTGCTTATTAGATATGGACGATTCGTGAATATGTTCAAGAAAGATGTTTTTAAGACCCATTTGTGAAAAAGATTTATAATTTAAAGCAGCAAACCATTTTTTAATGCTTTTGCAGGACCTTTTTTATGATGATTATAAATGTTACATGCTTTTCGATTTCATTCTCGAAATAAATCGCTTGTAGGATAGTTCTAAAATAACCCTTTTCTCCCTCCTCCTCTCCCGTAAAAAGTAAAATGGTCGGGACCTCACCTGTTTTTTAATTTGACAGATGTTCATCACATGTTGGACGCACTGGATGGCGTCAAGACATTAACCTTGCGAGTGGTTGCTGGTACAAAGGGATTGTAGCTCACGAAATCGGTTAGTTACACTTTGGAAACTAATTATAATTGGTATTGTACGCACGGTCTGATCTGTGCTACTCTTGATGGAGTACAGAAACAAGGAAAAATGGAGTCTATATCTAATATTCAAGCTTCTCAGTAGTCTCGTTTTTTATAAAAAATGTGTTATCATTGTGAGCGGCTCGGAAAAAGGACTCGAGAAGTCTATCTCTCAACACCTGCTTGGTAACCTAACTCTGACGGTTATGCAGAACTTGACAAGATTATATATGGCATGCATGCATTGTTTTTTTCAAGGTCATGCCCTAGGATTCTACCATGAGCAATCTCGACCAGACCGTGACAGCTACGTAACCATTCACTGGGATAACATCATTGGAAGTAAGTCTGTCTGTCCTTCTAATTCTATCGCTGTCTGTCTGTCTGTAGTTTCCTGTCTATAACTGTCTGTCTGTCTGTCGGTTGGTCGATCGTTTGGTCAATAGACAATCAATAGTCTGCTGTAGCAATGCATTCTGGGATTGTTAACTCAGTTGAACACTACCGTACTGAACAAAAGACGTCTTTAGTTTAGTGTAGATAACAGTCCCAGAAAGCATTGCAATAGTCTCATGATATCCGTCTTCCTTTACTCCCCTGCCTGAAAGTGTATAGAAACAACTATTGAATGAATCGCGAAGGTCCCTGGTAACCAACTGAGTCAATATATAGAAAGATAAAGAGTAATAATTTATTACGTAACTTGAGAGGGTTTTTGGGGGATATTGAATATTTTTTCTACTTTTGTTTCTCTATAAGAACGTTTTTTAAAGTAATAGAACTCTTCAGGAATTTTGCTATTCACTCACACCCCCCCCCCCCCCCCCCCCCACCCTTAAGCGATAAAGACACTTTCCCCGCATCCAGGATATAACTTTACCTCTGTATTTTGTCGGGCTGATATCACAATTTATCTTGTTGTTTATCTTCTAGATATGAAATTCAATTTCAACAAATACAACCGAAACACCATTGATTCTCTTGGAACGGCTTATGACTATGGATCCGTCATGCACTACGGCTCACGAGCATTCAGCAGGAATGGCAGACCAACTATCACAGCTAGAAAAGCTGGTGTAAGTCAAAAATAATGTCCCAAGCTATGTCTGCGCTAATCCTGATAAGTTAAAAAATACACACATTGTGTCCATCTTGTTACGGTTCAGGCCCTTCGTCCACATGCACGGTGAACAAACGGGGCGTTTTCAAGTTTAGTATGGACATAAACTCGGTTATTTGCATACGCTGAATTGACTACTCCATCAGCCTCCAAACCCGCAAATTAGACCGAAAGTACGGATGGGTAGATGCAAGACACCATTCACCTTTCGGCTTGGTCTTCAAAAAAAATCACCAACGGAATTCATTGGTGAAATTGGAAAAATTCTCTTTTGTATTTACATCATCTCCTGTAGAAAGCAGTGGCCATGTTGGATGTAAAACGTAAAGGAACAGCACTAAGAGAATTCTTTTGTTGAAGTTTATCCAAGATGGCTGCCGCACGCCACATGCAACTCAATCTCGCCGGCTTCATTTGAAAAGTGATTGCGGTAAAGCTCCTTACAACAAAGATTAAGACAAAAACAACAACAAAACAACAACAACAACAACACACACACACACAGAGACACACACAAAGAACTCGAAAATATGCCGGTGAATTTGAGATCAGCTGCATCGTTTTCCTGAATATAACATATCAATGTAAAAAAGAATTCTCACTACACTGTACGTCCTTGTAGGTGTCACTTGGACAAAGACATGGCCTGAGTGCAATCGACGCTCAGCAGATGAACCTACTCTACCGGGGAGAATGCAGTGGTGGTGGTGGTGGTGGTGGTGGTGGTGGTGGCGGTGGTGGCGGTGGTGGCGGTGGTGGCGGTGGTGTACCTCCTCCTCCTCCTCCTCCCCCACCTCAAGGTAAGCGTTTCCCCTTAGGTCTACGACACGTTTTGCAGTCTATGACTTCGTTAATTTTGAGCACCGTTCTAGTTTTCGTACAAGTGTCACGCGCGCCGTGCTGTGACCGGGTCAGTGCCGTGATGCCTTTTAAAAAAATATTCGAAATCCCTGTCATAAACAAGCTATGTCGTACCAATACCGCTTTACCACCGTTTTGCATAATTACGCACTGCGTGGGTCAGACGTCAAAAGACTTGACTAGGAATAGACAGTAGTTATCTGAGGCGGAGTTTTCCGACGTCAATGTTGAAAATATTTGTGACTGTCTAAATATTATAATTATACTCGCTCTATTTCCTGTCGGACCCCTGTGAAAACGGTTGTAACTCATAGATACGAGAAGTGAAAGAGCCAGGGGGCGTTTCTCGAAATAGGGGCCCACTAATTTCCTAGAAAAATTACGGGAATGTGGACGTTCCCGCAAACTTTTAAAATCACAGAAATTGAAAATAACGTGCGCTTCGAGAAACACCCGTAAATTTTATCGGATAAGTTTAAGGGTCTTTATATTGCGTCCTAGTTCTCAGTGATATGCGATATGCCCTAGATTTAAATATTCACATATACTGTTGTCCTTGCCCAAATTATGGAATAAGAAGTTCCTGTCCTCCTCAATAAAACGCACATGGGTTCACTTACACAAGATATCCTTTCAATTGAATTGCAGTGTGTAGAGATAAGAACCCATTTTGTGCTTTCATGGGATTGCTTTGCGGTCTTCCAAACATCAAAAATGATTGTAGGAAGACATGCAGACAGTGCTAACCAGGGATCAAATTTACCATATGGTATGTATAGACACTGGTGAAAACGCATGACGCATCCTCGAAAATTCGGCGGGAATTCGTTGACGCGTTCGTATACCTCAATTTTAACCTTTATTTTATTTTATCTATATATTTTATGTACTGATGAAGACCAAAGGGCGAAACGTTTATTTAATTTTAAGGACATTTATTTCCATTCAAGAGAAAAGGAATAATAAAAATAGCTCAATCTACAGAAATGAAGTAAAATCCCGCCAGATTCGTCTACTGGAATTTACCCACATTGAGTTCTTATTAGAGTGCTTTTCAGAGATTTTGAATATAAACTGGCACTTGCCAATTGATAGCCTGAAAGGCATTGATAATTAACAAATTGAAGATGGTTTTGAGTTGTCTGTCCTCTTATTGACACACTCTTGACGTCATAAAATGTTCAAAACTCAAGTGGAATCACGAGCGCAGCGAGTGGTTTCACTGCAAAGTTTTGAACATTTTATGACGTCAAGAGTGTGTCAATAAGAGGACAGACAATGAAAAACCATCTTCAATTCGTTTTTTACAACAATTATTTGAGATAAAAGTTAAAAAATCCTTTTCAAGCGGGGCAACAGACCGAGCGCGCGCGCTGAAACGCGTCAGCAGTGTGTCTGTCCTCTTATTGACACACTCTAATCAACCAATCAGATCGCGAGATTGGTATCAAGTGTTGTAAAAACCCTTTTTGTAGGGTAGCTAATGGGACATTTAGTTTACTGTAGTAGGGAAGTCACGTCTTAATTTGGCCTAGACTATTATTTCTTATTTAAATTGTGTTATTCGGCGAGAATTCAAAATTAAATAGGACGTTCCTTGGACCACCCATGCGCACTAAGAATATCAAGAAGCTTTTCACATGCTTCGGATTTATAACATCTATTTTCATGTCTTTGCAGGCACTACGAGGAAGTGTTATAATTTATATCACGTGAACAAAGCAGAAATTCAATAAAATAGATCAAAAAATACATGATCACTCGTACGTTTTGCTATCAAATTGAGTTGAGGAAAGGGTTGTCCATACAGTCATTTATAACAAAAGAATAGTGGTGTAAGTGTCTCTGATTTACGTTACTACGTACCCTGAAAACATAGAATACACTCAGAATCACTAGTTTTTAAATGGTGCATCTTGTTTTTAGCACTCTTTCCCGCTAATGCTAAGAACTGACATACTTTCATTAAGAACTAGCCATTTTGGCCAGTTGGTTCCGATAGCCCAGTTCATTCCATTTTCTGGAGTCCGCTGAGCTTCTTGACGAAAGGCGCATTTACGCAGGAGGGGTATAGAATGGTAAAATCCGAGCCTTCCGAGCCTGCGAGCCCCTTGTTTTAAAATCCGAGCCCGAGCCTTTGGCTAAAATGCATGCAAAATCCGAAATCCGAGCTTCCGACCCCAGCATTTGAAATTCCGAGATTCCGAGCCTAATATCTTGAAAATCCGAGCCTCCGAGCCTCTACAAAAATCAAATCCGAGCTTTGCGAGCCTCTTTATTTTTTAGACACCATTCTATACCCCTCGCAGGGTTAGCCTCCTTTTCAAGAATAGACTTGCTCCAAGTCTCGCTCGTTTTAAAATTATTTCTGTTGCTTGGGCTCCCTGTGGTGTAATCTGGATTTCAAATCGGGCACTTCCGGTTAGGAGAGAAAAACGAGCTCGTTTTCCTCTCAAATTACGACACAGGAAGCCCAAGAAACGCAAAAAATAAGAAAGCCCAAGTAACGGAAAGAATCAAAGAGCGAGGCTTGGAGCAAGTCTATTTCAAGAACGACCCATGGAATTAAAATCGAGTTCTGTACTGTTCTTAGTCAAATCGTTTCGCTTTTCTCGCTGGTATTTTCGAATAATCTACCTTGACTCAAGGCTAACCCTGCGCCAGTGCGTCCGTTGTCTAAATTTTACAGTGGTAGGAACAAACTAGACAAAGGTCTATTCAAAAAGGAAAATACCCTCAGAGTATAGCTAACGCGTTGATTCTTGAGTATTCTCCGCCCAAGGGGATACCTTCTTCAGGATGGAGATATAAAAAGGGCATATATATCACGAGCCGTTGAGAATATCTTCTCTCTCTGGCATTAGAGAAACTGCTTCTGTGAAATATCAACCAAGTAAGCATAAGAAAGTGGTCATCATTAAAGCTCTTGATAAAATTCCTTGGAACTTTCTCTTCTCTAATCACTTTAATCATCAGCTACCTTCCTCTTTAGTTTCAGTTTTTCTTTTAAATTTCTTTTCTTTAATTTGCTTTTCCCATAGTCGTTTGTGTAAAATATATAGCCGCATAGCAGCTTGGGCATCTTGTACCTGCGAGTGAAATTAAAAGACAAGTTTCAGTAATATCCTGCGTAGCAAAATTTTCTTCGTGGGCCTGCAGGAGAAAGTTGGTTTGGGATACCTGTATTAGCAAAAACAACACAGGTATCCCAAAAAGACTTTCTCAAAAATCTTGCTATGCAGACTAGGTTTTGTAACAGCATTCGACCGTCTACATTAAAATGCTGTTTTGCTTTCGTCCAAGAAAAGTCTGGTTCAGTATAGATAGTAAAAACGGAAAAAAATACATTTTCAAATTTTATAATACACTATACAAAATTACTCGATTCTGATTGGACGAGAGGAGTACAATTAAATCGTTAATTGTACTCTGCAGAGTACCTATTAAGTCGCTATGGCAACGACTATCGTTAATTGAAATTTTGTATAGTGTATTATAAATAAAAAATCGCACGATCTTCTCGTACAATTCAGAATTAATAGTTACTCGTAATGTTTTGAAAACTCTCAAATAGGACTCGCCTAAAGGCTCGTCCTATTTTGAGAACTTTCAAAACATTACTCGTACCTATTAATTCCGAATTGTACTCAAGATCGTGCGATTTCCTATACTAATCGCATTAGTGTACTGTAGTCCTTCCTTTACGTTAACAGAATATCAAAGCCAATGCATTAACTATTTATGGCACCGTCTACTTACAGAAGAATGTTCTCCTTCTTGTATCTTTGTTTGAAGTATTTCTTGGCTAAGCTTTTTCAGGGACGGAAATTTACTCTAAAAACAAACACACAAAGATAATCAGGGACAAATAACATGGCAGGTTTTTAGGTAAATTCATTATAAATCCAGCCAATTATAAAGTGATGATGACAGGGACTGAAACAATATATGATATAGATTCTTGTTGGAATGAACAAAAGAGTATATCCTCTTTGCAAAAACGTAACGGTTAAACACTTCTTTCTGTTCTTTTGTTCTCGTTAATATTGTATTGCGTTGAATCTATTTGCCACCCTTTTTCAACTTTTGCTGAACAAACGGATGTGTACCATCCTTTGCTGTTGAAGTAAACTCATGGCAATGGATTCAATAATAAAGGATACTATACTTATTCAATTCACGATTGTGGTTATTTGGAAAATGAACGCTATGTCTCGACTAATGATACTACTAGTCTTTTATTCCTGCTGATTTATAGTCTTTATCAGGTGATGGTGCCGTAGGGGGGAGGGGTGGGAAATGACTGTATACAGGCTACTGAAGTGGACATGAGCTCTTCTCTGTGATTGGTCAATGCTGCAGTGTTTCCTAATGGTCAGTAACAACGTCTCTAGAATCTAGAATGACCACAATCTTGAGACAATTGAATAAGTTAGTGTCCTTTATTATTTCATCCACAACGAATATCTTGATTCAGTCTGTTTTCAATATTATATGTATTTTGTTTAAAAATTCAAAATTGTTGAAAATGGATGTTGAAACTGGCACTCCTGTTTTCATTTGCAAGATCTTTCAACATCTCAACAATAATGAGTCATGGGTTGCACATAGTTATGTACTTATATACAATTACCTTGACTAATTTGTGAAAGGGTTTGTATTTAGCTGTGTCCCTAATGTCCTTTTTGGGATGGTCAAGGAACAAAACCTACAAGGAAACAAATGTGAAGCACAAATTATAAACAATGTTATAAAATATTTGTGATATAACACACACTGATTGGCTAGTATATATATCAGAGGGCAGAGATTACTGAAAATGTTGAAAAATATTTTAGAAAAACAACATAAACCTATATTCTGTGTCTCTGCACTGTGATATAGGCACTGTGAAAAATATCCATCAGTAGCAATTGAAAAGGTACAGTGCAATTGATGTTCCTAAGCTTGCTTTTCTTGTGCTCTACATATTATGTTTCTGTGATTGAATGTATATCGCCTTACAGAGATGTGCATGTATTTTATATTGGTAATTACTTAACAATACAATGGCAGTGTTAAATTTCATAACATTACAACTTTAAAAGATTAGTGTCAGTGTCAGAATTATTTCTAATAAAACATTGATTTCAGTAATACACATTGAATACTTTTTAATAACATACTTGCAAATCATTTTTGATTGCATGACCAATAAGAACCCTTCCTTTTAGTATATCAGCTACTTCTTTTTGTACAGTTTGAAAATCTGGAGCTGAAAGAAAAAGTGACACAAGAGCTGAAGTTGAGTTTTAAAAGGTTTCCAACAATTAATTCACAGGGGTTTCAATTAGATTGGAAGTAGGTGACTGCCTAAGTATAATAGCAATCTGATCATCATGAAAGTATATCATGTAGTTTTAGTAACCCACAGTAATAGGTGACGTACATAGCATTATGCCATCAGTACATGTAGCTGGCTTCTATTGAAATCCCTACACTCACAGCTGAATAGCTTGTGCACTTACATACATACATACACTTAATTATTGTGCTCCTTAAAAAAGGCTTTTCAACTACAATGTTAAAATCTAAAATTATCTGATGTGTCTATCCAACAAGTTTCTCTGATCAAAATATGCTCTACAATTAAAATCTATAAGATGCCATGGGTGGTGTAGTGGTTAAGCCATTCCCCTCTCACCACTGTGGTCCGGGTTCAAGTCCCGGCTCAGACGCTGGATCATATGTGAGTTGAGTTTGTTTGATGTGTTGTTCTCTCCCATGTCACAAGTTAGGGTTTTTTCTCCAGGTTCTCCGGTTTTTCGCCCATCAGCAAAAATCAACATGTGAGTGGAGTGCTGTATGTAGAGTACATCAGTAAACAAAGTTGAGTTGTTGTAAAGGTCAAGGCAAGCTAGGTGTGATTTGTTGAGATAGGCCTGTGGTTTTACAGATTTTCTAATATAAAAATTGGGCCAATCTTTTGTATTTACCATTTTTGAGATCTGAAGGTCTGACTCCACTGACAACTGTCCTGTAATCAGTAACAGTTTCTTGGGGAGCAACAAACTTGTCATATATTTTACAGCAGTGAGAATTGACAATTGAAACACGAGCAAGCATATTTCTTTTACTATCTCTACCAACACCAACAAACTCACAATCAATGGCAATCTTCTTAGTCAACCTGTTTCAGAGAAAACAAATTACTTAGTATGTGTGTTGTTATGGTGCTTGTCACTGGTCACCAAATAATGCTAATGTGACAATTATTATTAAAGTGCCCATAACCCCTAATTTGAAATATTGATGATCTGATTTCTTTATGAATTGAAAAGCTGGATGGTAAAATATTCTTGAATGAGGATGACTTTGTGTCATCCAATTATGTTTACAAAGCTTATCTCAGAATTATATGAATTTAATTGAACCCTTCAACATGGCTATTCATTTTTTTATTATCCCTCATATGATCACAGACCAAAATGATCAGACTCTACTCCTAGTCATATTACCATTATATTAATGTCAGTTTACCCTGTATATCCTCCTAATGACAAATCCTGCACAGAACCAGTTGATTGTGTTGGTGGGTCACTCAGGTTTTTGGTAGATTTAGTCACTTTAGCTCTTTCAATGTCATCTGGGTCAACATCATCAAACCAAATTTCATCTTCCACCCTAGTGTACATTATACATTTTAAATGAACAATAAAAACACTGTAAATGCTTAAATAATTCACATAGCCTTCATCTGCAGCTTTGCTGTCAGCCTTCCAACATTTTCCCAAAGTTCTTTTCCTTTTTCTTTTCTGGTTGCTCAAAGACAGGATAGCAACAGGGTTATAATCAAAGGACTTTAAACCCTGGGTTAGTGCTAACCCACCTTCAAGCAAACAGACACCAGTTGATTTCTTATTTTCTAAAATATGCTACATCCAAATATATAATTTTTGTTACCAATTTCAGAGCTGATACTAAAATTGATACCCTTGAAACTCTAAGCACAAATGTTTAGCAGAGCACAGGCTTTGATCAAAAGAGAGAGATCTTAATTGTTAAGGTCAAATCCCCACCCCTGATGCCCCCACTTCCCCTAGGGGTTAACTTTGATAGGTGCATAAGTCTTAATTTAACACTAACGTATTTGATGCTGCTTCGCTTTCATCATGCTTGTTCTTCATTCGTTTCTTTCTCCATTCTTTCCTCTTCAAATACTTATTTGACTTTTTCGTAGCACTCTTTTCTTTAGATAAGACCTACACAGATAAATATAGAAAATGAAGCTGATAGACAAGAGAAAAATACGTTAGTAGTTCAGGACTTTGTGGTATGCCTCTTTTACGAAGAATTCAGGATTTGAATAATAAGTTTTTCAATGAGAAAGAGCCAAAAGTTGTGAAACTAACTTGTTTTAATGCTAGCCAGTTTGATGATATCTCTGATAAAGATTTCGGTAAATTTGGCTGCACAAGCTTCTCTTTTTTATCCCTTTTTGGTTGTGCCTTGAATCTTTTAGTTCTAGAACGTGATTTGCCGTCAGTATCATTACTTTTGTCCCTTCCTTTTCGCTTCATGGTAACTACTTGGTTCAAATGGTTTAGTGTTTGTGAGACTGCGATGTCGAGACAGCGGTAGTAACACAGGAATCCCAATCTCAGTCAGGAACGTTCAAGGTACCGGTAGGATCCATATGCATATCTCAAGATATCTGACATAAGTCTAGTCTCCTCAGCTCCTGCTCTGTTGCGCCAATTCCAACTTAAACGACAAAGTGTCTTAATGGTCTCGCGCGAGTTTTTATGGACGAATTTTTCTGTAAATCATCATATAGATTGTTTTTGAGTTGGGAACATCAAATCAATAAAGAAAATGGGGGGGGAGGGGGTCACGGTACTAGTTTCGGTGCTATGATAGCTCGAAAAGAGTGAAATCTCGACTTTTCGAAAACAACAGATTTCAGAGTTTGACTTCTCGATAGCTTGAAAAGAGTGAAATCTCGCCTTTTCGAAAACGACAGATTGCAGCGTTTGACCGCTCTAGCGTACGGTAAGTGTTTGCAAATATGCAAACTGTAAAAGGCTTTCAGACATGCTCAAGTGAAGAAAGTATCACGAGAGTAATATGCCTTCAATTATTTGTAGGTAAAGTTAAGTATTCGTATTTGAAAGATGAAAATCAGTTGTACTTTAATACGTACGCATGCGAATCGGACATTGATTTTGACGATTTTTCGCGATTTTATCAAAACCTATCGACGAATTTTTTATTACTTTTTTATATATATATGTTTCAGTTTTGATAAAAATACGCCGAAAAATTAAAAAATTGGGATAGGTTGCGGTGCTAGATTTTCAGTTATAAAGCTTTGAATACTGTTACGCGGCGCCCGCCATATTGAAATATTTTAGAACACAGTCCTGAAGCCTAATCAAATTCGCTGACCAAGCTAAGAGCAACGCTGGCTCTGGGTACGAGATTGGACTAACACCAAACTTTGGGATTTCATATAGTTCGATGTGCTTTTTGACTATTTGAGTCTTGTGTTGCCATCAGCAAAATTTAAGGGACTCGTATCCAGTCCTCACGGTATGAAAGTGGCTAATTGTACCCCTTTCGAGTGGAACATCCCCCCTGATATTTTTTATAGGAGAACCCCCCGGTCCAGAGTATTTATATCAGAACACCTTTTTATTGCATAAAAACCGGTGAACTTGAATTCAACGAAAACAGAAGGTTTGATAATGCTCTTTATTGATATAATATTCATATCACTATGACTGCGTTGGATTAGCTGTTTACTAAGGACACTCTACAGTGTTAACCTGGTTCTCGTCTAGCTCTAAGCTTTGTGCAATCTGTTTGTTGGATAGCTTGAGATTATTTCTAAGATTACAAATCGACATCTTTTGAGCTGGTGTTAAGCTATGCGGACATCTTTGTAAAATCTTCCTCACTTTGTCAACGGGTATTTCAAGATCGCTGGAGATGTCCTCATCGCTGAAGCCATCGCGCTTTTTGCTGCAAGCCTGATCTTTAATCTCTGCACGGTTTAGGGGGCACTCGGCGTCAAAGTTTAGTTCTCCTGCTGATCGTTCCACAGTAGAACGAATTTCTTGCTTCGATGAATATTTTACACCAGACTTAGATCTGCATTCATCAGCTCCACTTGAGAAGAGCTGCGTTGCTTCTTGGTAGAGAGTATCAAATGGCTGTGAGCCTTTTTTGCAGTGGTTGACCACATAGCCTATAAGGTTAAACTGCATGGAAAAGAAAACTGATTTATAAATCGAAATATAACATAGCGACCGTATTTGTCAAACGTCTTAAAACTTGTTAATTCATTCGTTCGTTCATTCGTTTATTTGTTTTCGCGTTCTTTCTTTTATTCATTCGTTGGGATTCCTTCATTTGTCCATTCGTTCGCTAATTTTTCCATTTACTCACTCTTTCATTTATTTGTTTGTTCTCTCGGGGGGTTTTTCCATCATTTTTCATTCGTTACTAAAGGCTAGCTCATTTTTTCATTCACAAAGGTTTTTTCCCTCATACAATAAGATTAAAGATACAATCATTCAATTGCATGTTTCTTAATTCATCTTTCATTTTACCCGTTTATTCATTTTTCATGCATACTACTTTATTGGTATTAGCTTTGCACCATACACCACCGCCAACCCTCGCGTGCCTATGAAAATCCATCATCGCAACCAATACCATCAGTACCTTATCCTTGTAGCACTTCATAGTGTATTCCACACTGGCAATGGCAGTAAACAAATCTGTAAGCAGTTTAGATGTAGCTATTGGTTTGGCTGTATCGATTTTGTTCAGGAACTGCTGGAGGTGTTGGGATGTTTGGGCCGCGTCTGGGCTCTGTTTCATGGCAACGTTGACAAGATTTTGAATACCTTTTATGGCGTCTTTCAAAGCTTTACTGCGGACATTTTTACAAACGTTTTCTTTCCACTGCAAAAAAAAATGAGTTTCGAGTCAAGAAACGAGCCAAGTATTTATTCCTCATACGAATATCGTCTCAGTGTAGGGGGATGGGGGAGGGGGAAAATTGTGGCATTCTTAATGTATGACGTCACGATTTGAACGTTCACTCGGCGGTCTTTTGACCTTCTACAACTGAACATGCGCATTAGAGACGAATAGAATATCTTACAAACTGGCATATTTCATCCCAAAAGTCTTTTAACTCATTTTCGGCATCTAAAGCTTCCCTTTCAGCTTCTTTGAGTTTGTCTAAGGACTCCTTTGCTCTGTCACGTTTGTTTTTACATTCCAGGACAGTGGATACAATACTGAAAATATCAACTCCTGAAAGAATAAAGTTTGTTAGAGTATAGTAAACTTTCTCTACGTCAATCAGGGTGGAAATTAAAATAAAGTTATATTAATATTTATAAAATATTTGAGATATAACGCGCGCGCTGATTGGCTGGCTACCATGTTTATATCAGAGGACAGAGACATGGCTTGCTCAAAAAACGTGGAAAATATTTTATAAAAGCAATATAAAACGATCGCTTATGTCTCTGTACTGTGATATAAACACTCTGGAAAATGCAGAGCACTCGAAAAGCAAGAGAAATTAACACTCGGCTACGCCTCGTGTTCCTAAGCTTGCTTTTCTCTTGCTCTACATCTTCCATCGTGTTTATATCACAGAACAGAGACATGCGCGCGCGTTTTATATTGCTTAAGTTGATACTAACGACAACAAAAATAGACTCTTAAGAATAAATATATCACGGGATAGAATGTTTGTTGTTGGTAGTTGTGGCGTTGTTGTTTCTTCTGTCTTCTGTCAGTATTTTTGTTTGTTTCTTTGTTGGTTCCGAGCCTAGTTGGTTGGTTGGTTGGTTGGTTGGTTGGTTGGTTGGTTGGTTGGTTGGTTGGTTGGTTGGTTGGTTGGTTGGTTGGTTGATTGGTTGATTGGTTGGTTGGTTGGTTGGTTGGTTGGTCTACAAGACTCACCTATTCCAACAATGGACAACACTGCACCAGCTCCTTTAAGAAACTTCAAAGCCTTCAAAGCTCCACTGCTTCGAGATGTAACACGTAAAGCATTCGTAGCTTTTAAATTGGCTTTAATAACGTCATCTGTGAATCCCAGCAATTTTTGGGCTTTTGGAGCAGCATTTAGGATTTGCTTGGCATTTGCCGCTTTTACGGTAGAAGTAATCTGGCGATTGGTGTATAATTAAGTAATTTATCGTAATTTATATCTTTGATTTTTAATTTATTGCCGAAAGAAAGAAGGAAACAATAACAACAACAACAACAAAAATAAATAAGAAGAAATAGGGAGGGAGGGAGAAAGGAAAGAAAGAAAGAAAGAACGAAGGAAGGAAACTGAGGAGGGAGCTCGAGGGAGGGATCGGAGGGAAAAAACAAACCAACACTAGCAAGATAGAAAAGTATTTAGGGGCACGATATAATTCATGTTATACATGTACAAGAACTTCAATTAGTATCTACTGCATAGTATTTACCTTGCTTGCCTTGTAATACTTAAAACTAGCTTGTGCAATCGGTGAAAGCACACTGACAAGCGCTGGTCCAAATGTTGCCACTACTGTTGTAGCTGAACTGAAGACTCCTTGGAATTCGGCATCAATTTTTTCATACGACCATTCTGAAGCCTCGCCCTGTGTAGCTCGAATTCTTCCCTGAAATCAAATCAAAGTTATACAGATCACTGGTGCATGTACAAATGCTTCCACCAATGTTCGACATCTCATAACATTGTTGGTTTCAATGTCGAATGACTTTGAACACCTTTGCTTTGAGCTAGGCTATAACAACGCCCAACATATCATTTGTTCTGTCGTCGTCGAAACGACAACAATTGCAACTGCTAGACCGTTAGTTTGAATGGACTGCCGACCATCAACTGCAGACGATGTTGGATATTGTAATAGACCTCTTTAGCTTCGTTGTTTGTTTTCCATTTAGACCACGTGATGCTACTCTTGGGCGTTTAGTCTTCATATGGAAATAAAAGAACATAAAAGAACATTCTCGAGAAAATGTGTATTCTGAAATGGGAAATTTGCATACTAAGCTAATGAGGTCTATTGAGCTTCCTTCTTCGACAAAAAAATTCATTTGCCGAGCTTCGATGTTAGATATTGTTGGGGACGTTTTCAGGGATTGTGAATTATTTCTTGTCAAATCAGTTCCTAACCGCTATCTGTGCAGATGCGTTGTTCATCGTGACGAGAATTTCGGGGTCCAAAGCCGATAAGATTTCTTCTTGGTGTCTGCCTATCCTTGCAACCTCCTCCCAGATTTTCTCCATTGCATCGCTAGACTCTTCGATCGCTTTCTTCATTTTTTGAGCTGATTAAGATAGAAATGTTTTAAAGGTTCATTTATTTATTTTTATTGTAACATGTAAGATTAATGCGTGCCTTATAATTTGTCTTTGAAATATCCTTTTGAGCTGTACAATAGTTTAGAATTATATTAACCACTGAGTAAAAAGTGGTATTGACCACGTATTTAGCCACTAAAAGAAATGTATACACTGATTATTAGGTAGAATAACTTGAACGCCTTTGGCTTTTCCTTTTTGCTTGTTTCACTGATTAATTGACATTTTTCTGTCTTCATGTCCATAATCTGATTTTCACAAAAAAAATTCAAAAGGAAAAGTACAAAGAATGCTACTATAACTTTGTACCTATCAATGAGGCTTGGGTAACGCCACTCGAAGAGCTATAAACATCAACTTATTTGTAATTTGGAATGTACGTATACAGCGGCCATGAGTAAACGAACTGAAGGAACCAGTGTCACCTATATTTACTGCTCTATCGGAAAGAACGAAGGAAAAGGACGGACGATTTTTGCAGGCCAATTCCTCAGAAATGTCAGCGAAATAATTCGTACAGAAACACATTTCCGAGTGACAATCCATTCATAAACTTACATATGTTGTAGTTCTGCAATTTATTTACGAATCATTCCGCTCGGGTTATCAGACAACGTCCGTCCCGCGCGCGCTCAGCATAAATAACGAACTTCGACTGCTCGCCCCTAGATCCTTCAAATAGCTCAGTGGTTGAGCGTCGGACCGGAAATCCGAAGGTCGTGGTTCAAACCACGCTGAGGACTCGAATATTTTCCGAGCAAAAATTCCCACTCGAAGAACTCAAAGAAGCATACAATTCTAACTAACACATTTCCGAGTGACAATCCATTCATAAACCTATTTACTATTTCTTACAAATATTTGATAACTACCTTTCGTTTGTAAATTATCAATTTCATCTGCTTTGACTTCCAACGCTAGCTTTTTAGCTTCAAATTGATCCTCAAAGGTCTTTAAACTTGGGTACAGACCAGCGCAGCCCTTGATACTGACATAGGTATCCAAACCAACACTGGCAAATGTTGTCGCCAGACTGACCAATAGCAGGATTAGACCAAAGAGACCTGGTAACCAAGAAACATGCAGCGACGCGTTATGCAAACTTGTTCATTAAAGTTGTTAAGATAAGTAACTCAGCCACATATTGCACTGCGCTGAGCGCCTACTGCACCGATGTGTCATGCTTTTTTTCCCCTTCTTCTTATTCGTATACACTTATTTAAAAAAAAAATTGTTCCGATTCAGAGCAAGACCGAAATGAATGCTGGTTTTGTTTGTAATGTATTCAAATCAGACTCATTTCTATGTTGAATTAATTACAAAATAGGAGCATTTTCATGTCGTTGTTAGTATACCGCACTCAATTATTTTGATAACAAGTCTGATTTAAATTCACCATCGATCATTAGCAGCACAAAACCTGCATTCATTTCAGGCTTGCCTTGACACATTGTTTCTTAGCTTTGAAACGTGACATCATTTTTTGAAATAATTATAAGTGTATATAGGATAACCACCAGTGACCAAACTCTTTTGTTGTATGTGGTCATATTGTCGGTTAGTAACATTTAAATACCTTTCATCATTAGGAAACCAGCAGTACGTACGGTACGGCTGTCACTGTCTTTTTACTTGAAAATTAAGGACTTAAGCTACGACGTGGTATACGATGATGCAGTACGATACGATACGGGAAAATTAGCAACGTATTGTTTTTGGTGTTATATATGTGTCACAAGCTTAAGTTGCATTCCATTGTGTTCATTTTTCCATTATTATTTCATTGTTTCATATTTCATGCATCGCATTTCATATTGCGTTTTTATTTCACATTTTCATTTGTTTTGTCACAGTACTTACGACGCTTTCCTCCTTCGGTCTTTTGAATACTTTTTGTGAAATCTGACAAAAATACAACAATTGAACAGATAATTAAGTAAGATAAAAAAACTGTAATAGCAAAATAGTTTCTCTGTATATTTGTAGTATTGTAACTTGTAAGAGTTACCGCTGAACCTCATCAAACCGCCAAATCAGAGTGAATTCAGCAAATTACACTGCAAAAACATAAATGCGCATGTCAACAAATATACAAAGTTTGCTGTAGATCCCACACGGCTTCAAGCACTGGAAACTTTGTAGTTTCATTGCTAATCAATCTCAATAATCTTGTAATAGCTAGCCGACTTACAAAAGTATCAAGACGAGGCTACGTGCATAAAGCTCAGTCATTCGTAACAAGACAAAAGTTTTAGCTCGTATAGCCTCGTTCTCAGTCCTTTGTATGTGGAAGGTGAAGCGTATCTCGCAACTGGACTGATTGCGTCTGCCGTCAAAGAATGCAGGCATGCTGCACTATTGTTTATATTGCTGTTGAGTGAAAAGAATGTTACTAATATTATCTTCTGTTGTCGGAAGAACTGATAACTCGAAAAGGATTCTAGTATAGAGAGAGGTCAAAACGTCATCACGCTAGGGGCTTATTGTATGGTTTGCTCTTAGCAATCGCTCGCTTAGAACAGAGAGAAATTAAAACGACAAGTTTTGATGATAATTCAGTAAATATATAACCAAATATCTTACTATGATGCTTCGAGGAAACCATTGAACGTGAGTACAAGGCATCATCTGCAGAAATATGAGGATAAGTTATGAGTAAGTAATTTATCAATTAATGATTTATTTATGATGCGCCCGGCTAAAAGGCTCCAAACCATGCAACTGACCAGAAAGGAAGCATGGGGAGCATTTACTGTGACGACTCAAAAATCAACGCGAAAGATCTATTTCACCTCTCCCTTATCATACTTTAAAGTAACTCAATTAGCCAGTAACAAACAGAGCAGGGGAATGGGACCAAGTTTCTTAGATACGAGTTAATTCGCAAACAGACTTCATAATAAGAAAGAACACATAAAAATAAGTAAGAATTGAAAATTTTATCATGTTTGTGCAAATGGAAATAGAATTATGATGTTTCAAAATTTTCTTAAAATACAGAGAATGTATGGTTTGGCTGGACGTTTTGGCTGGACACCATACATTTCTTTGTAATTTTGACAGGGTTTGAATGCTCATAACATTGTTTCTATTAAGTCAAACATCCCCAGACTTGGTCAGCAGTCTTTCATGTGATGGTTTTTTTCTGGAACCTTAATTGAGTTGGTTTTACAAACTTGGACCCAGTCCCTTGCTCTTTTTGTTACCGGCCAATTGCAAGCAGGAAGTGATAACATCTGCGCATGTCTCCAACTTCTATTGTCTTGGACAAATGGATAATTTTGAAAAGATAATTTCTAGCTGTTCGTACTTCTGCACTCGACTGTAATGCTCCGGAAAACTTTGGGGAGACTATATACGACTCTCTTTATGAGAGAGGTAGCCCTAAGCCAGGTTAAAACCGTAATTGAGGCCACTTCCGTCCAGCGGTTCGCGCATACTCATCATGTTCTCGCTTGCTGTTTCGATTGTAATAATCGAAACCAAAGTCGAAAAGCGAGAAAGTGTTTCCATCTACCCATACTCCTCTACGGCAAGTCGCGTGTGTTACTCGTTCGACAACCTTATTTGAAATATAGGTGTTAATAACTTAAACTCGAACTGAAAATTCTCTGAGGAACGCATCGACAGGATAAAAACCGATAAACATACTCCTTACCGGTGCTTAAATCCTCAATTTCTTCTTCACCGTAAAGCTCTGCTAAATCACTTCCTATGTAGATTGGACCCCTTGAATCGTAGACCACGTGACCAATGTCTTTGTTCTCCTTGCGATCTGTGGAATGATGCCTCTTGATAATTTTATCGCGTGAAAACTCACGGACATGGTTGGCGTGTTGCTTGGCAACAATGATTTCATGGTGAGATATGAGGAAACACAAGGCGATAACTAATCGTTTAGACGCCATACTTGTACCTGGTACAAAAACAAATTGTTGGATTTGTAAATGAAATAACGTTTTGGTTATATTTGGCATAGTACATGCATATTACAATAATGAATATGTTTTATGCTATTATGAAAAAAGGTACCTTTACTACAAAAGCTTTCAGACATAGTTTCTCTGACTGAGATACAGGGAGTCTTGCAAGCAATTTGCTTGTCGAATTTTCTCCTCCACGCAAGCAAAAACCGTCAAAGAACATTTGCTACTGTAGAAGGATCTTATCAATACACATGCAATCAATGCACTCGTAAATCGAAGAAAATCCAATTTGCCTTATTTCATATTGCGCGCGCACGACATCCAAAAACCGCATAGCATGAACACACATACCCTTCCAAGTTACCTTGTCTACCTCCAGATCTAACTTCAAAAACAGAGAAATGCTCTGATGCCACTCAGCTAAGTCTCCGCTGCAAATATATATGAAGTGTTCGCCACGTCAAAAAGGAATGAAGATATAACAGTCAAATAAGATCTAATAACTGTTACTGTCTGACCTTTAGTCTGCTTGTTTAACGGTGTTTGGCTGTGACTGGTGTTTGTTGCCACCTTTCAGGTTTTTGAATTTTGACCTGGGTTTAGGGTGAGTGGACTTATTAGTAAAACTATCCGGGCGAAAGACTGATTAACACCTACAAAACCTCAAAACTTACTCCTAGGACAGGGATTCTGACAAGTGTTTGTTGCCAATTTCAGGAGTTTTAATTATGTGCGATCTTAGTTTAATTCAGGTAAAGATATTCGTAAAATTGTTCGTGTGAAAGACTCATTAACTACAAAACTGAAAAACCTCCTCCTTAGACAGGGGCTGTGACTGGTATTTGTTGCCATTTTTCAGGTGTTTGAAGTGCGACCTTAGTTTAGGGTTAACTTAAAACTATTCGTGCGAAAGACTGATTAACGCCTACAAAACTTTAAAACTTCCTCCTTAGACAGGATTGAGATGGAGGGAGGTACTCCACCCCTACTTGTATATCCGGTGTATAGGTATTTGAAAAAATATTTCACCAATTAACGCCACGACAAACAAAGAAAGTTAGTTTGCAATGCCAAAAAACTGGAAAAGGAATTTCAAAATTTACATATTCACCCGTAATTCATAAGCAACTAATAATTGACGTGAGGCGTTATATAAATTGTTAATCTGTTCTTTTGTTTGAAAGATCACTGAGCAATCTACATAACCTGTCCCATAAATTACTAATATGGAGTATGTATACTTAACTTATTTAAAACCAGACAACTAACTAACAATCTGTTAAAACACTAGTCAGAAAAATGAACGTCTATTTTGAGGTGTTTGTAGTTTTACTGGCCAACATAGTCATCTGTAAGGCCCGTGGACGAGGAAATCCCCACAAACCTTTTCACAAGCAAATGGAAAATCAAATCGCACGTAAGTAGTGTTCAAATTATTTATCATACTTGTAGGAAACAGACTAGTAAAGTTTGCTGTCCTTTTTTACGAAAAATCAAATAAGACAAAAATTTGGTATTCAGTTTGACTGCGGAAAACTCGATCACTGACGTTTCGCAAGCTCAACAAAAACATCCTGTCATAAATTAAAATTAATTTCAATAAGTATCAGAACGTTAACTTCTTAGGCTTAGATAGAGTGGTTCTCGTATGAGTGGGAACACTGTACGGTTACGATACGATACGGTTACAGCAGGAATTTCGAATGTTTTTATAGAAACTATGATACTGGTACAGTTACGATACGGTACGGTAAATTTCCCACTCATACGAAAACGACTCTAATGGAAATGGGAGGAGGAGGAAACAATAAGGGAATAGTATTGCGTGCGTATTAGTATTAGCAAAAGTTATAACAGAAAATCTAGAGTAAATAACTCAGGCTTTGTTGCGAGACCACGACCTATCTCTTTTCCATTTGATTATTTTAGCCCAAACCCATTCCCAGATTCCATTCCAGGCGGTTTTTCAGTAACCACGATCTGATCACGTGCGATCTAACTCCTGTGGATTTTGATCACGTGTATTTTTAAGGATTCATTTCCTGCCAGGTGACTGGTTCTAAATACCTTCAAATAGGACATTTATTTTGCACGATGGTTTCGTTTTACATGCAACAAGTACCAGAATGCTTTACAAATTTTCTTTCTTTTTAAGATTTTTATTCTCACCTGGCCTTTAAAATATACGGTAGAACAATTGGCACTAGTTACTTCACAAGACAAAGTGGGCAATGCATTCTGGTGGTTGTAATACAAATGACCTATTGAAGGTGGGTTTGACAAGAAGAGGGTACAACAGTGCATTTCAGTCAGTTGGATTGTTCCATGTTTCATCATTAACGTTTATATAGGAGTGCCTTACTTGCCTAAAACTGCGATACCTACATCGCTATTAGTGTCTTCGTCCATGGACTCTAAAAAGCTTGATGTCAAGTTTGATGAGTGTTGTCCAGAATATCCTACATCTTGCAATCATAGACCAATCTATGAGCGAACCAAGAAAGACTTGCTGGCAAAAGTAAAGAATATCAACAAAACGTGGCGGCAAGGTTTGATATTTTAAGACTCTGAGTGAGATATTAGGAATTAATCCTCCCTCCCTCCCTCCCTCCTTCCCTTCCTCCCGATCCTTTTGGCCCTTCCTTCCTTCCTTCTTTTCGTGCTCCTTCTTTTTCTCTTTTTTTTTTTTTTTCTTTTCCTTTCGAAATTTATTTTATTCTTATTTTTTTATTTCCCTTTTGTTTACTCGCCTGAACTTTTCTTTCCTTTTTTATTATTTTTCGATTATTTTCTTTCTTTTCCTTTCTTTTCCTTTCTTTTCCTTTCTTTTCCTTTCTTTTCCTTTCTTTTCCTTTCTTTTCCTTTCTTTTCCTTTCTTTTCCTTTCTTTTCCTTTCTTTTCCTTTCTTTTCCTTTCTGCTTTTCTTCTTGCGTTTTTCTCTTTTTGTTTATTTTCTCTCTTTTCTTTTCTAACTATTGTTTGTCTTCTTCTTGTGAGCTTTGTGCTGTTGTGTGGAGGTGCGCAAAATAAAATGCAAGGTGCTGTGCAGGTGCGTGGAGATAAATAACGTGAAATGTAAAATGTCAGCGGTTTTCAGATGAATAATGCGACCAGAGTCTGTTCTTGAAGACATTTATTAGACTTGTCGCTCGCATTGTTCTTGGGAAAAAATGAGAAGTAGTCGATGATAATTAGTACGTACGTGAGAACGAGATTTTAAGCTTGTGGGTTCATTGAAAGTTTCACGTAAGGTGTTAGTAGATGTTGAGAGCCCATATCGACCATTGCGTATTTTGTATATCAAGTCTCAAGGCTTGCCTTCGTGATTGCAAGGAAGCCCAACCAACCTGTGATAACAAGTCACTGACACTAGCTGGAGGTAACGTATTTGTTCGGAACAAATCTTACAGCCCTGCGCTGTACCATCTCAAGCTTACATACACCTATTTCAGAAAAGGTTGTCAGAGCTAAAGGCGATAGGCGATAGGAGATAGGTCATTGCACAATTCACGGTTGGGTTTTCTATTTGTTTTTATCAAGAAAGTCAACAATCAGACATTCATATCCAATGTTCGGAGCAAAACGAACGGACTAACGAAGCAATTTTTAAAACTTCTTGATTACTTTGGAATTTGAATGACCTATCTCCTATCGCCTATCGCCTTTAGCTCTGACAACCTTTTTTGAAATAGGTGTATATCGGCTCCTGTGTGTGTGTGTGTGTGTGTGGCAAACTGTACATGCATATTCTAAGGAATTAAAGGACGTACCGGTGTGTTATATGCAGAGGTCTTTAGCTAATATTGGCGAGCTAATCCTAAGGTTCCTTTTGAGGAACCCTAGCTGCCCTGTTTGCTGTTTATTCCATTTCAATGTTGATGTTGAAGTTGATGTTGAAGATGTAATTTGTCTACACATACTGTAGTTGCTGATCGCTCGACTTGATCAGGTCGACTAATTGTAACTAAACAAGAGAAAACTTTACTTCTGGAACAAGTTTTAACAGACAACTTTCCTAGGGGAAGTTTTTTGGTAGAGATCAAGAAACGAGTGAGAGAATTTAATAATACCCCTGGCTCCCCAGAATTAATGACATGTACTTATGCTACGTGGATCGAAACTTATTTTATTACACAACTGTAAGTTTTCGCGCAATGTAGTAAACTATATTATTCAAGTCTACGGACCAACATCATACCTTTGAAATAATGTCATAAGGAATGCCTTTTGCAGTTTTTAGGAAAAAACGAAGAAGTAGAAAGCATTCACCCTGGAGAAAACCTTACATCAGAAAACAAATACGGAACCTTGATAACTTGAAACGCGGCCTCAAAGTAAACATTAGGCTAGGTAAGCAGCTTTTCCAGTAGCCTGTGTAGCTGGCGCTTCTCTTCTTCTGTAAAGATTATTCGAAAAGTAATCTCTCTAATCAATCTCTCTATGAGAAAAAAAAAAACCGATTCGGAAAATACCGTCAAAATAAAAGAATAAGTAGAGGTAAAGATAATTCATTTTATTTCGAAAGCGCAGGCTGAATTAGTTGCCCGATTCTCCGCAGAGCTCGTCAGGGGCACGTGTATATAAAGCATTCAAAGTGTGCGTCTCTCTCCACCAATACTCCGTTTTAAGGGTATTTAAAACTAATTAAATCTACTCGGAATAGAAAAAAAGGCGAAAATGTGAGGTCATTGGGAATCGAACTCGGACCTCTTGCACATACAAGGCCGCGCACTAAACTGTGCCATGATCCTTGCTCCTAACAACATCTCTTATGTTAATTAGTAAAAGGGAAAAAGAAAGGATGAAAGGAAGAAAGGAAAGGAAGGAGGAAGAAAGAGAGGACGGAGAAAGGAAAAATAAGCATGACAATAGATAATTGAATGCGTTTATAGACGGTCAAACGAAAGAATGAACCGACGGGTAACGATCGTTGTACCACCTGCCACTGAAGTAGAACTTCAATTAAGGGATTTCTCAATTTTGAAATCGGATCTTTTAATTAAGTAGAAACTGAATTCTGAATTTTGAAATTCTTGAGTCTCGAATTTGTGCTTAGCTGCTGTAATGCTCTGTTATTTATTTCAATACTTTATAAGAGAAATGAAAAGGAACTGTAATTTGGTCAGAATACAAATTAACTTCATTTCATTTTGTTTTCAAAGTTTCTTCCCTCTTTGAAATATTATTGTCTTCTTGTTTAAGTCTGCACATTTTAAATGAAAACATGCTATAGACATTCGTCTTTCCTCGAAGAAATTTTGTATAGTGCATTATAAAATAATTTGGATAGTACGCTCACTCTGATTGGCCCAGAAGCGTTCTAGATGAGGCTATCTCAACACGCTATACGTCACCCATTACAATCAGTCAAATACGTCGAACAAGGCTTATTTTCTGTGGTCTCTTTGAACATCACACTTATTTCAACTAAGTATAAAAGCATTCCAGTTTCAATGCATAAAAAATACTTTCTACAAGGAAATTTTAAAAAAAACTAATAGAATATTGGTTATAGCAGAGATCAAAGTAAACAAACTAGAATGGAAAAAAGTGTGAGCAGCCAAAAGGCTCGTCCAATTGTGAGAACTTTCAAAACATTACTCGTATCTATTAATTCCGAATTATACTCAAGATCGTGCGATTTCTAGCACTTGGTAGAGCGACCAGCATTAAATAGGAAGGGTGGTTTAAAATAAAATTCCGATGACATCGAAAGGTCCAACAATCATTGGTTTATTTTTCTTTTGAAATGTTTAACTGTAAGTCTATATTAATTCTATATATACTCATTTCCCGTTTTGTCCTTTGTTTACAGCTTTAGATTTGTACGCAGATATCGCTACCATTCAAGATTGTACTCAGCTTCGAGATCTGGCTAAAGAGAGCGTTGTCAGAATCCAGCAATGTACACAAACCGCTGACAGGTTACTTCGCCTCATCAAACAGATGTGAATATTGAACAAGCATGACCTATGACTGTTAAAACTGTTTTAGACAAAAATGGAGAGTGTTATAACGAAAACTTTTGTTTGTTTGTATAAAAATCCTACCTTCCGACTGCTCCTTTGAGGAATCGCACTGATATCAGTACTTATAAGAGTAGGATCGATGCTCCCTTTCATGATCAAACTTAAGAAAAACAGACAATCGTAGAAATAAAGAAAGTCGGGTCGCGAACATCCTGGGCGTTTAATTAATAAAAATAGCAAGTAGTTACGTTTACTTCCCTTTCTCTGGTAACAAGGTGTGACTTCAATTGATTGCTGTAAACCCTTGGGAGTTTATATCCTTCATCCCGACTCATAGTTTCATATAAATATCGTGAGCGCACGAACTGAGACTAAGCTACAATCCTTGCCAGAATTAATTGCCACGACGTAAAATTTACGATTTTTTGTACATTATACACTTTGCGGCCATATTGTTGGACACCCCTCCCACCTGTACAACGTTGCTGGTAGCTAAAAGGTATGTCAGACTGATTGCCGAATAGTAGTTGTCGGGATTTTCACAGCAACGTTATGTACAGGGGGCGTGGGGGGAGCCAATCTCATTACCATCCTCCGTGCATTCGCGTCCAGACAAAATCGAGCCAACAATTCTGGCAATGACTACCAGCATTGTTAAATTGAATTTTGTGATTTTCGTAAAAGTGGAGTTGGTAATTGTCATACCTTGTACTTGTTGATTCTTGATCTCTCCCAAGATCAACACAGGAGACGATCGACTGAACTGAACTGAACTGAACTGAACTGAACTTTATTCACACACGTTTACAATATGTACAGAAAATATTTACATTTAAGATAAATATATACATCATTTACATTTAAAATACATTTACAATATATACAGAAAATACATTTTTTACAATTTTAAATATTTACATTTAAGATAGATATATACTTTATTGAATCAATATAGAGGTGTGTGTGGTTGCCAAAGTAGTTTCAACTTCCGTGTTGGCAACAACCCACACCACGGAAAAAAATAAACAGCGATGGACAAGCTAAAGTGGACACTTTATAATGAAATTTTGTCATAAAAGAGATGGAAGCAAGAGATCAACCATTTTCAGATTGGGCAAGAAGTAAATGAAGCCGAAGGCGACTTTTAAAAAGAGCAAAAGAAGGGAGTTGCCTGATAGCAGAAGGAATTTTTTCCCAAATTTCACAAATGGAAAACTTGAAAGTGAATTTTCCGTAATTGGTCCTGACAGAAGGACGAACCAGATTCCCCTGAGAAGCGTACCTAGTATTATAACAGTGCTGATCTTTACATTGCTTAAGGATTGTTGTTGATAAGTTTATGTGCAAAACTTGCACTTTTGAAGATGAAAATGTTCTTGACTATTAAAAGACCGGATACATTGAAAAGCGGAATAGCACTGATGTTCAAATTTGTTGGCAAAAAGCATGCACCTAATACATTTATTTTGAAGTTTTTGAATTTTGGCAAGTTTTGTTTTATAAATACTGCCCCATGACAAAATACCGTATGAGAGATAGGCAAAAATATTTTCGAAGACTGGAGTGCGTAGTGGATTAGTAGATAAAGGTTCAAACGCTAGGGCGAGGGTTTGCATTGAAATTCAAGACCGAGGGCCGCAGGCCCGAGGTCTTGAATTTCAATGCAAACCCGAGCCGGTGTGTTTGAAGTGGTTTAAAAAATAACCAAACCCTATTTTTATTGTTTCAATGCAAAAATTCTGGAAATAAGAATTCAAATCATCGGATTTGAGGTATAGTATCAAATCCGAGTTATATCGAGTGATTTATATTTGCATTAAATTAACGTCGAACAATAGCTAAAATACAATACAATACAATACGTTTATTAGTAATTCCCGGAAGGGATTTTCAATACTAATTTACAAAATGGAAAGCTTCTTAAAATTCCATCATGGTCAACGATTTACCGGATAGCATATAGTGGTAAGTGAATGGACTAAGATTCAACGGGTTGAGGGTTCGAGGCTCGGTAGGGTCGATGCGTAAGATATCATTTACGATTTTTTTAAGATCAGAATAGTCAATCCCTTAAATTCTAAGACTTTCTGACTTCTAGTGTGTGTCTAAAATCTCAAATGCAGTGCATTGAAGGTAAAACTTCTCAAATGTGTGTAATGTGTGTATGGCATGACTAGTAGCTTGGCAAAAAACCTGATGCAGGTCTTGAATTCAAAATTCAAAACCTGTCCCGGGTCTTCCCCCGAAATTCAAAACCTACATTAAACAATAGAAATAGGGTGTGGTTAGTTTTTAAAGATCAAGAATCAACACGTACAAGGTATGACTTAGGTCTTTCATTAGTTTAGAGTTGTATAGATGCGCCTCAAAGGGGGTGTCTGTGATATTTCGACCGTATCACACAGTTTTGATATGTAAAGTGTAAGGTAACAAATCGAAGCCGGTACGTCGGTACCATGTGTGTGCTGAGGAGGGAGGGGAGGGGAGGGGAGGAGGAAGGGAAGGGGCTGGAGAGGAGGGGAAAAGGGAAGAGAGAGGCTCTACTTCCGCTTTTCCTCTACCCAGCCCTGCTCCTTCATCCTCCCCTCCCCTCCCCTCCCCTCCCCTCCCCTCCCCTCCCCTCCCCTCCCCTCCCCTCCCCTCCCCTCCCCTCCCCTCCCCTCCCCTCCCCTCCCCTCCCCTCCCCTCCCCTCCCCTCCCCTCCCCTCCCCTCCCCTCCCCTCCCCTCCCCTCCCCTCCCTTCCCCGTCGGTCAACCTCAGCCTCAACAGTATGTAATATAATCTTTAGAATTTGATTACAGCCTGTGGAATTTTAAACTGTTTCGAATGCTTGTAGATGTGTGCATTCCTTACATTACCATGCATGGGTTTTAGTCAGTTTCTAAAGAATATATTACATGCTGTCGAGGCTGAGGTTGATCGACGAGAACCGTGAAATGGTCTATTCAGACTTTGGTGGTCACGCTACAATGAGCCTCATGCAACACGCTCCATCAGATAAAGCGTACGCTACTAAAGGTAAAGGATTACACAAAAGACACTTCTCAATGCTTCATGGGCTTCCTCTGCACATAGATCTCAATCCACGAGTTATGCCGCCATTGGCGGGTTGATTTTTCTAGCGTCTGCGAGTTGGTTGATGGGCTGAACTCCACTTGGATTTAGTTGATGCACAATGCTCCGAATTATGGTTCTAAAGTAATACTTTACCATCTTTTTAAATTGTGGAAATCCAAGGTAGTAAACGATTGGATTGATGGCACAACTTGACAGTGCAAGTAGCCTCGAACTATAAGTTGAGACAAAATGTCCTGCGATATCTTCATTTCTAGAAAGATAGTTTCTCCCCTCATTTGAGCGAAAAAAGCCGGGAAGATTTCGAACAACAGCAAAGATGTAAGGGACTAGAAAAGCCACCAGTAACATGAGAATTTGCTTAATGATCTGTAGTTTATGTTGCTGAATGAGAGGCATGTTGGTTTGCCCCATTTTCAGGCAAATCCAGCAGATTGCTGCTACTGTAGAGATGAAGATAAAGGAAAACGGCAAAATCAGGACCAAAACTGAGAAGGTTTTTAAGGCCACTTCGCCAAGTGGAGTTAGTGGCTCAAAACGACATACTGTTAGGTATTTAGTTGGAGCTGCCTCCGTTTCAGTGGTATTCATGAACAGCCATGAAGACAAACCAAAGACAATTCCCTCCATCCAAACAACTACAAGTGCTTTCTTGAAAAAAGATAATTTAGGGACCCCTGTGGGCCAAACAACCATGAAAAAGAATTCAATTAAGAGAAGAGCCAGAGTATTACCGTTGACAATACTAAAAAATATAACGAACGCACCATTTATCGTGCAAGCCCAAGCACTGATTGCAGTAACATCAAATAGGACATCTACGATGTAGAAAGGCACTAAAATCAATGTGGTGAGAATGTCAGACAGGCAATGGCTGATCATTATATTGGTTGTCACTGAACGTTGTAGGACGGACTGGAAAATGTTCCGTTTCTTTGTGATGGCCTTGTACTTGAGAAAAAGAGCAAAAGAATTGCCAGTCAGTCCCAAGACAAATATTACAGCAGCAACCACGACAAACGGTACCCGCATCGCCGTTGGAGCTGCCCAAAAGACACGTTTTGTTTCATTGCCGTTGTGCCAAGACAAATTCTTGATGCAATCTGCAATTTTCTCTTGAATAGTAGTATTATTGATCATTTTGGTCCTGCAATGAGAGATTGAGGATTGGTGGTAACTCGCAAAAACGAATTAGGCAACAACAACAACAATACAATACAATTACAATACAATACAATTTATTTCTGCATTTTTGAAAATATATATATATACACACACATTACAGTTCAAATGTATACAATAACATTTTTTTTCTTTTTACAATTTTTTGTTGTTTTTCAAGGAGTGGAGTGACGTGGTTAAGATTGCAGGAAAATATTAGAGGAATGCATAGGCCCTAAGTTAACTTAAGTTTTCGAGTTAGGGCCTAACAAAGATGAAGACTAATAAAACAACAAACAAGAGCCAAAATGGTCTCTCGCTCTGGTCATTTTGTCAAATATCAATGTGCTTGAATTTCTCTGTGAAGTTTTAATTTCTTTCGGCCAGCTTTTCAGCTTTAAGCTTTCTTTGTTTATTGGTCCTGTGAGCGGCGATGTAAGTTGTTCCTTTGAAGAGATAGAATTTTTCTCGTCAACTGTGCTTTCGTTTGAATGGTCGACCAGTCTCCACTTTTTTAGCGCTTTCAAAGAAAAAACTTACATCAAAGCCACTCACAGGACCAATAAACAATGACTTTTGGCAACTTTTGACATCAATTAAAAGTTATTTTGTGAAAGTTGACATTTTTTCTAGTTCTTTTTTTCTCGACCTGTCATTATTTATCGCCGGGGGGGGGGGTATTGAGGATTTTTTGTTACAACACAGTAAAATTCATCTGATCCCCCCATAATTCACTGCAGCATTTTAATGATTCCCCCTTGTTGAGGGTTGTTATTTTGATGATCCCCCCCCCCCCCCCAAAAAGAAAAGAGGTAGTTATAGTGTTAATACGCAGCCTTCATTTCGACGGTAGTCAAACCTGCATGTTTTTTGAAGTCAGTCGAGTCATACTCACAACCTGATCTTCCCACTGTAGCTAAAGTCGCTGTAGGTCCATTCATTCACTTTCCTCTTTCCAAGGACCACAGAGCAATTACAAGCTTAAAAGTGTGTGGCTTAAAAATCCAAGGTTTATAGCCCATAAAATCTCATTAGGACCATTTATTTCATTCTCGATAGAATGGGGGCTAGCTATGAGTATACTCGAATTTATTTTCAAGCCTAACACGTGCTGCAAAGAAGTTCCGAAATGTATCAAATTTGCCAACAAAGAAAGCACGTAACAAAAGGAGCTCTTCTGTTCCCAACCGTGTTTTGTAGCTGTTGTATGTGGGGGAATATAATGTTCTGCTATTGCAAGCGCGAAGCGCGAGCCGCTCGGCACGAATTTTGAAGAAAAGAGGGTTCGTAACCACCGTTTCTACATTGTTTGGGGATGTTTCTTTCCAGAGAGATATATATATATATATAGCTAGATCTTTTAAGCGTGAGCCGCTTGGCAAAAAATGGCCATATTTTTTTATCAAATTCAATTAATTTGTTTTACCTTTTTGGGAAATGAAACATGTGATGTAATGAGCCGTCAAGAGCTCGGTCGGTTTTTAATAGCAATGTATAAACCGTTTTTAGATTTTTCTGCAAAAAAGTACTACTCAACTATATAGATGATATGAAATAATGCTTGCGAGCGCGAAGCGCGAGCCGCTCTGATCAGCGCACATATACCTTTTTAGTCTATATTCTAAAGATAAGAAATAACGGCTTCCTCGGTACAAGAATTAATTAATTATTGTTCATCATTTGTGACCCCCCCCTTCCAGTATGATCAAAACCGTGTGATAATAATAATAATAATAATGTATTTGCTTGGTACGCATCTAAAAATCTCGATGCGTTTACAAAAACTATCCACCCTTTTGCTTCGACTAAAATCAAGTGATCCCCCAAAAAAATCCTGCACCTCAGACCAAGTCAGTGGCCTAGGGGATTATCACCCCTAGAGAGAGGATTATCACCCCTCCTTGCCACCTCCTTTGGAGCACCCCTCGGCGGCCTCGGGGAGTGTTGTGTATCTCCCCTAGAGAGTGAGCGTGTGGTGCAACTCCTGCCAAGCCAGTGGCCTAGGGAATGATCAACCCTGAGAGAGGATATATTATCGCCTCTCTCTCTGTGTGTGCCTGACAAGTATGCTTGTGTTCATGCATGCGCAGATGGAGCACCTATTCCCTATGCCCCTTTACCCCACAAATGTTGTTATGGCTATCTTTGTATGAGGGCTTAAGGGTTGGAAGCATTAAGTGATCAATTAGAGTAGAAGTGTGATACGTATTCTAGTAGCTTTTGGTGATAACCGGAATTCTAAAACTCATGAATAGGCA